>JAJHJA010000346.1:0-195732 GCA_021202915.1 Heliconius himera
TTTAGCAGCAAAATATTACTTTTTATTATTCAAAAATAAAAAATAAAATAAATCAGCTTCACGCTGTATCCCGCACACGGCAGGGTAGGCAGAGGGAACGGAGTGTCTTAACACTACCACTTTCTGCCGAATTCTGGAGGCATTGCGTTTTGAGTGGCAGAACTCAACGCCGCGCTTAGCCTCGACATCAGAGCGAAGAAATGAAGATATAAATTTAAGAAAATATTTTATCTCTTCGAGTGGGCCTATTATTTGTTATTCAATTTTTTTTTATTTATTCCGTTCTTTTAATAAATATTACTTCTATAAACCGTTGTTTAGACTGCTAAGAGGCATTTCCCTTTTTCACTACACTACGACCTATGGGATATTATTAATATAACTTTATTGAACTAGAATTCAAGTAATTCGTATGTGGTCTTAATGCCACGACAGAGGAAACGCGTTAATGTAAGGCAGAAGTTATTGTAATTGTCGAAATGAATGCAGAAAATTGCTGTGCAAATTAAATCCTTTATGTTGAACTTACTGCAGTAGAAAGCTAGAATTTAAATGTTGTTAATTTTTAGGGTTCCGTACCTTTTAAAGAAAAAAAGGAAACGTTATAAGATCACTTTGTTGTCCGTCTGTCTGTCAGTCAAGGGCCTTTATCTCAGAAACGCTTAGAGTCGAGTCGAATTTTTTTTTTATTTTTATTCCACTGGCTTAAACCAGTATATGGTTTAATCTAATGCCCCATGATTTCCTGAAAAAAAAAAGTATTTCTACATTTACTTAAAAAAAAAAGATATGGCCGTTTATATCGCAAAAAGCGCGTATTATAACATTATAAAGGAAATCAAAATAAGTAGGCTACTTCTGGTTGATCTAAATTTGGTAACTAACATCTACAGTACTAGTTCAGGAAAAAATCTGAAAACTATACATTAAAAAATAATAGCCTTAATCTTAATGGGGGCAAAATTTGATGTTAAAGTCGCTAAATCTCACTTGAACTATTAAGTGAGATATCAGCAAAAGTTCGAGACCTTCTATTTTTGTACGGAACTTGGGTGGGCTAGCCTTACTCACGCTTGTCCCGGTTTTTTTTACTGTAGACAGAGAGGATATTATCTTAGATATACTATTTATTACATTTCTAAAGAAAAATCAATCACATAACAAATTATTTTTTTTCGGCCATATTGTAATTGAATAAATTGTTGTAAAGTTATAATTCTTCTGACTGTACACGTACTTATTTTTTTATTAATAAAATCACCTACTTATTTAGAAAACAATATATATTTTTTAACGTAGCGGGACTCGAACTCGCGCCTCATGGAAACCGACCAGGTTCCATCGCTACGTTAAAATTTTTATACGTTTTCTAAATAAGTATTTTTCTTTCCTAAGTGTAGATTAACACTTTAAAAATATTAAAAATAAATAAAATTACCTGTTGCCAATATTTTAAAATATAAATATATTTAAATGATCACATTCCAGCATGTTCTTCATATAAACGTATGACATACTTAGGCTATCAATATCATATAGTTTGGAACTAAGCTAAAGTGCTTATTGGGACTTCCTCAATTGTTAAATTGGCCTGTCACCCATATTCGATCTTGCTTATTCCTGCTACGAGGGCACTGGATTTAGAACACGAATCTTAGAATAACAAGGAAGAGAGGAAGTAAAATATTTTCGTTATAAAGTAAAACATCAATATGAATGACCAATATATGTAATTAATTAAATGTGTGACTGTAAACGCGACAGGTTGTTGGTTCGATTCGCATTCGAGGAATTTTTTTATTCGCTCTGGTATCGAGGTAAAGCGCGGCGTTGAGTTCCGCCACTGACTTAACACGCATTCCAGAATTCGGCAGAAAATGTAGAACGGGGTGAAAAGAAACGGCTTAACACTAGGTTCCCTCTTCCTACCCTACTGTAAGCGGGATACAGCGTGACGCTAAAATATGACAAATCCCTAATAACTTACTATTGAATCCGATGAAACGTTTATTATGGCCAATGTGAAGAGAGAAAAATTAAGTGTCAACAATTAATTGCTTCGATTTACTAATAAGCTAGTACCTACTGATTTCTTTTAATAAACTTAGAAATCGGCGACTTTATTTAAGATTAAAATCTTTTATATTTTTTTTAGGACTTGGTTAGCCAATTGGTCTATGGATTTTAACCCAGCTCGACTCTTTTCGATTCATCTTATTTACATTAAACTATGTTCTGGAATACTGTTTTTGATGTAAAAAAGAGTGAATCAGGCTCGCTCACCGAGGGTTCCGTACAGAATCTAGAGGTCTCGAGCTCTTTTTTGAAATTCGAGCTTAGCTTAGCCAGAGCTCTTTCATGTGATACCTTACTGGAACTGGCGGCTTTAATACCTAATTTTGCACCACTTTTAAGGCTCTTATTTTTTAGAATTTAACCACAAATCTATAGATTTTTTCCTTTACTAGTACTGCCTGAAGATGCCAGCTGGAGTATTTTATGAATTTGGATTCCCTTTATAGTGTCGAAATAAGCGTTTTTTGCGATATAAACGACCATATCTTTTTTTTATGAAATGTAGAAATAAGTTTTTTTTGTAGATTTGAGTATATGGTTTGTTTTTTAACTCGATATCTCCAAGCGTTCCTGAGATAAAGGTTATTAGCCAGACAAGCAGACGGACGGACCCTAAAAAGACACTTAGGGTCCCAAGCTATAAATTGCTCGTAATGTCTTCGAGATGTTTTGAATACGGCTGACATTTTTAAGGGTGTATTTTAATTTATATAAATTGTACACATATATAAAAATATACTTGTCCGCTAAAGTATTAACAAATATTTATCAGTGATAGAAAGGAAATATCATAAAGACAAGAAATAAAAATAATTTGATAACAACTCCTGATATGTAGGTATATTATTAAGGTCAAAATTAACGTTAAAAATAGTTTTAATAAAAAATATTAACTACTCCAAGAATATTTTTGGTCATGTGGGAAGCTAATTACGAGCATATTTGAAAAAAATCTATAAATATAAGTAAAAAAAAACAGCTTCACGCTGTATCCCGCACATAGCAGTGTAGGCAGAGGGAACTTTAGTCTTTAGACACTCCGTTCCCCACTTTCTGCCGAATTCTGGAGGCACAGCGTGTTGAGTAGCAGAACTCAACGCCGCCCTTTGCCTTTACACCAGAGCGAAGAAATGAAAATATAAATTTAAGTATAATAAATATATTTGAGGCCGGTCGTGGCGCAGCGGCACGAGGTGTGACTGCAAAACCGACTGGTTGTGGGTTCGATCCCCACTCGAGGAGATGAAATATTTACTTAAATTTATATTTCCATTTCTTCGCTCTGGTGTCGAGGTTAAGCGCGGCGTTGAGTTCTGCCACTCAACACGCAATGCCTCCAGAATTCGGCAGAAAGTGGGGAACGGAGTGTCTTAACACTAGGTTCCCTCTGCCTACCCTGCTGTGTGCGGGATACAGCGTGAAGCTAATTTTTAAATATTTCATCTCCTCGAGTGGGGAGTCACGCCTTGCGCCCCTGCGCTACAACTGGCCCCTAAAAGGCCCCTAAAAGTAAGTATTGGTTTACTATTTCGAAAGACAATATTTAATCTCTATATATAATAAGACAGTAAAAATATTTTGTCTGTACATTTAGTAATTTTGACTGAAATGGATAGAGGGACACTTAAAAAGACTAATAGAAAGCAAAATGATTTTTTTTGAATTTCTTGTCTGTCTGTCTGTCTGTCTGTCTGTCTGTCTGTCTGTCTGTCTGTCGACATATTGTTGTCCGCATTTTTCTCTGAAACTACTGAACCGATTTACTTGAAAATTTCACCAATTGCTTTTTTTTAACTCAATTTAGATTCTAAAGTTTGGTTCATCAAAATCGGTTCATTAAAAAAAAATTATCGTCATTTGAATGAACTCAAGGCATTAGCTTGCCAGCGAATGTTATATAGAAATCGCGCTGGTATGACCCTGGCTAAAGAATGACATTCGAAACGTCTTGATTATATGACTGTTGATAAAAATATATATTTTTGAAGCACTATTATACAATATTTTATACAATAAAGTAAACAAGGCCAGTCGTGGCGCAGCGGCAAGAAGTGTGACTGTAAAACCAACTGGTTGTGGGTTCGATCCCCACTCGAGGAGATGAAATATTAACTTAAATTTATATTTCCATTTCTTCGTTCTGGAGGCGAGGTTAAGCGCGGCGTTGAGTTCTGCCACTCAACAAGCAATGCCTCCAGAATTCGGCAGAAAGTGGGGAACGGAGTGTCTTAACACTAGGTTCCCTCTGCCTACCCTGCTGTGTGCGGGATACAGCGTGAAGCTGATTTATTTATTTATTTTATTTTATTATAGTTGTCAATCAATTCTGCTTAAATCAATAATCATGTATTTTAAGCGGGCGAAGCCGTGGGCGGGCCGCTAGTATTTTATAAATCAGTTAGTTTACATTGGGTAATCCTACATGCACTCATATATGCTTAAAAAACATAAATATGCGACAATCGCCGTATCACCAATGAAACGAATAGTATAAACATGAACATCATTACATCAATTGATTTAATGACAAATAAACTGGCCGGAGCGATTCAAGGGACACGATTTAATATCATAAACGATTTCTTGTACGCAACATATATTTCATAATAAAGTTTTATTATCTCGTATTATATTTAAGGATATGCTTCTTCATCAAGCTTTCATAAAAATACCGGTCAAGGACAATTTTTTTACATTTCCTGGGTTCTGCGCTTCGTTTACAATGTGTTATATATATACATGTGTGTATGTCTGTCTGTATCATACTTAAAATATCATCGACTGATCGAAGTTGATAAAATTAGGCCTCTTTTATTTATGTTTCCTTTATTGTTTTATTGACATAATGAAAGAAGATGTCAATGTCATCAATTACTGATGACAGATAAAAATTATAAATAATTGTGTTTTTTAATATTTACGTTTAGTTTAATTCTATTTAAATAATGTTGTTTCACGTTCATTTTATATTTTTAATTTAGAATGATTGAGGCCAGTCGTAGCACGAAGTGTGACAGTAAAATCGACTGGTTGTGGGTTCGATCCCCACTCGAGGAGATGAAATATTTACTTAAATTTATATTTCCATTTCTTCGCTCTGGTGTCGAGGCTAAGCGCGGCACGCAATGCCTCCAGAATTCGGCAGAAAGTGGAGAACGGAGTGTCATAACACTAGGTTCCCTCTGCCTACCCTGCTATGTGCGGGATACCGCGTGAAGCTGATTCATTTTAATTTAGAACAATCAATAAGTAATGTGGGCCATATTAGATTATTTATGCTTAAAATGAATGTATGCTATTGCTTAGGGAACACTGACAGGAAGTTATGGTTAATCTTGAAACGGACATAGAGAGCGATAGCTTAGTATTTTTTTTATTATATCAGTTTGATACCGAAGATAAATTGAGTTTTCTTTATATAGAGTATGTTCCATAATTTTTTATATTAATATTAGTTACATTGAACTTATCATCCTGTTCCTGGTTAAGACATAATAGTCGCCAATTTAAGAAGGAATGTTTGCGGTGCCTTTTATATAATTGATATTAATAAATTCCTTTTGCGAATCGACACTGTTGGAACACGTACTTACGTCTATGTAATAGAAAAGCTAGTTATAATTTAAATTGGCGTATGTAAGGCATTTTGTCTTTTAATATTAGATGCATATACAGCATATACCTTTAGCGATTTAACGAATTTGTCGAAATCCTCTAAAACTGCCCGTAAGACCTTTACATTACGAATATATTTTTTCAAAACTTTTTAAATAAAATAAATAAATCAGCTTCACACTGTATCTCGCACACAGCAGGTTAGGCAGAGGGAACCTAGTGTTAAGACACTTCGTTACGCACTTCTGTCGAATTTTGGAGGCATTGCGTGTTGAGTGGCAGAACTCAACGCCGCGCTTAACCTTGACACCAGAGCGAAGAAATGGAAATATACATCGTTCAGTTCAGTCGTGGCGCAGCGGCACAAAGTGTGATTGTAAAACCGACTGATTGTGGGTTCGATCCCCACTCGAAGAGATGAATTATTTACTTAAATTTATATTTCCATTTCTTCGCTCTGGTGTCGAGGCAAAGCGCGGCGTTGAATTCTTCCACTCAACATACAATGCCTCCAGAATTCGACAGAAAGTGGAGAACGGAGTGTCTTCACACTAGGTTCCCTTTGCCTACCCTGCCGTGTGCAGGATACAGCGTGAAGCTGATTTATTTATTTATATTTTTCTTGTAGAATAAGTATCGATCTGGTAATAAACGCAGTAAAATGTCCCACTTGCTCAATTTATTAAACATAGTGTACTCTTTGATGAACTTACTCTAAGTTGAAACTTCCTGTGCGACACGTGACAGCACACTACACGCACGTGTCGTCGTGCGTTAGCGCAGCGTGGTCTTATAGAGCCATGATACGGGTGACTTGCTGCCAAGGCGCAATCTCGTTTCTATTTAGCCCTTATTATAAACATTATAATATCCATATTTTTAACCGACTTCTGTAAAAGAAGGAAGTTCTCAATTCAACTGTATTTTTTATGTTTAAAAACTTTCGACTGGGTGGATCAATTGTGATGATTTTTTTATTTGAAAGCTGGTGCTTCCAGTGTGGACTCATTTAAATTTGGTCCAGTTGTAACAATGCTATCCATGAGAAAATCATATAAGTCTTAAAAGACTGATATGATTGCATATATTCTTTGGCCCAGAATGTAGAATTAGAAGTGAAAAATGTAATAATCATTAGACAGGGTATCAATGTCAATCAGCTGCTGTCATTTAAAATTTCTCTCGTTTTCTTTTGTTTTGGGTAATGAATTGATATTTTCTTTATTTAAACTGTGATTATATGTACTAATAAGTGCTTTAAAATTTAATTAAAAATAACAAATATTTTATTTCTGTAGTACTGTTATCGTTTTTTTATATCTTTTAATTAAAGATCTAAAACTATTTTTCTAATTTATCTTTGCTATCAGATTGTCAATTTAGCTGATTTTTGGTATTCTTAAATAAAAAAAATACAATTTTTTGACATTTGTGCCCAAAATTTTCCGTCTCCATTCCATTGTTGTTATTTGGGAGTCGCTTTCTATTAAAAGTTATTTATTCAAAATACGAGATCATATTTGCAGATTACTTAAATAAAACTTTACTGTAACATTCTTAAAGTTTAAAGGAAATTTTAAATTAACTTTAATACGCTTGCTGATATTCTACACGCATCATTATCACATGGTTAACCATTAGTCATCGGCATTGAAAGGTTTTGTCAGTAGACACGTGCTCAACTGCTATTATTTTAAAATAATTAGTTTGAAGTATTTTTATTTTTGTAGTGCATATCTAAGCTTGTGGCCAGTCGTGGCGCAGCGGCACGAGGTGTGACTGTAAAACCGAATGGTTGTGGGTTCGATCCCCACTCGAGGAGATGAAATATTTACTCAACACGCAGTGCCTCCAGAATTCAGCAGAAAGTGGGGAACAGAGGGTCTTAATACTAGGTTCCCTCTGCTTACCCTGCTGTGTGCAGGATATAGCGTGAAGCTGATTTTATTTTTATATCTAAGCTTATAATAAAATTGTAAATGATCGCTGTCTGTAAGATACATGAGAAAATATTTTTTGGGAGCATTTATCAATGTAACGAAACAATTTTTTTTATTTTTGCTTATCTGTTTGTTTGTGCGTTTGTTCACACTAATCTCAGAATTAGTTAAACCGTTTTAATTGCAGTGTTTACTTTTATATTTTGGCAACCCTTCCCTTAACATTTAGTGTTTATTTCATTGAAATCGGTTCATAATTAAAAAATAATAGTTGTTATATTATTACATAATATTAAATATTTGGTTCGATTGAATTACTACATTTTTTTATTGAATTAGCTGAAATATTTATTTTTGGTATATAGATATTGCATTTAAAATGATAATGTTATTAGGGCAAAAAAATCAGATCATAATTAAATTATTGTGTAGAACTAGCAAGCGGTGTCGCTAGTACAACATACGATGCACCTTCTTAAGTGAAATTTTGATAAATTGTAACGTAAATGTACGTAATTAAGTTATTTTTCTTTATCCGGTTCGACTATGCATTACACAGAGTGGAAGCGTCAGCGTTCCTTTTACAGGAACAGCATACAGGGTAAAATATCCCTATATTTTATACCCATATCTAAAGAAATTAACCAAAATACCTCAACAGTTTAGCGTAGGAATTTTTTTGTTAATTTCACGATGTTTATCCATACCTGTATTTCGTGGGACGCAGTTACGCATAAATACCAATAACGTAAACACATACTACTACAAAAAAATCTAAAGGTTAAACAACTTTGAATTTTGCCGCCAATACCTACGACTCGATTTCGGAATTAGGCGTATGCGGCGGTTTTCCTTTGATAGGTTTATGTGTGCGTGCGTCGTTCATGACAAATGGTGTTTTATTTTACAACGATAATTTTATTATTTATTTTGTTTGAAAAAAAAAAACACTTCTTTTATTTTTGGAAAAAATAAATAAATAATTGTATTAGGCCTTTAAATAGTAGTTAAAACTGTGGTTTCATTTAAAGTGGTGCTGACAAAAACACTCTGTATAACATTTAGTCCGTTCCGCTATTTAAACACGTTTTGTATATACTATATTTTTTATATTTTCTTATAATTTTTACATATAATATTAGAATAATCTAATATTAGAATGAATATTTCCTTCATTAGGTAAAGGTAGCTAACAAACCCAGACCCACAGTGCGCAGTCAGGCATATTTTAACGGAAACAACGCCTTTTAGAAGAAAGAATATTAATTTTTTTATTTTATTTAAGAACATTTTTATAATTAAGCTTTATGCTTGTCCTGTACAATAGGTATACCCTATAATATAGTGATAAGTACATTCTATTCTCCTCTTTTCATCCGAGTTCCAGACATTTCATGTTTAGAAACGAAACTCTACGCCGCGTCATATCTTGGAATAGAAGAGAGATACGAAAATAATTAATTCCCACGTATAGACGATTGATCCCCCAACTGTCGCGTTTACAGTCCAATATTAACCCACTGCACCACGAGGACTTTTATTTATTATTAAAACATCAGAACTTATAATCTAATGGAGGCCAAGTTTATAATAGTAAAATATTTTCATAGTGATAATACAGGGTGAGCGAAGTTAAAGTGTTTTCCGATACTTATAAATACTTATAGGTTGTAAATCTATAGGGTGTATCCATTTTCCGCTATAAAGGAGGAGCTAACGTCATTAAATGCACTTCCATAGAACGCTCACAAGTGTTGCACAACTTGAAGAATGGAATAATAACAAAAGGTCACGTGAACTAATATTTTCAAAACAAACCTTAACATTCGTAATATATAAGCAATTTTTAAGATTTAGTTTTCTGTTTAACTTTATGTATCAATTTGGTTTTTGTCTGAAAAGAAAATAGTGGGGTACGGAAGGGTTTTAATAGGAACGGAGTGTGTTAAATGTAGGTTCCCAGGTTCCCTCTGCCTATTCTAGTTAATGCAATGGTTTGTTAATGGCGACAGTTAAATTGGGATACTTGATTTACACTTAAGCCAATGTTTTAGTTATATGAACAGCTTCACGCTGTATCCCGCACACAGCAGTGTAGGCAAAGGAAACCTAGTGTTAAGACACTCCGTTCCCCACTTTCTGCCGAATTCTGGAGGCATTGCGGGCTGAGTGGCAGAACTCACCGCCGCGCTTAGCCTCAACACCAGAGCGAAGAAATGGAAATATAAATTTAAGTAAATATTTCATCTCCTCGAGTGGGGATCGAACCCACAACACGTCACACGTCGTGCCGCTGCGCCACGACTGGCCTCAATTTATATGATCTATAGTAAGATATTCAGTTATCAGGCATAAAATTTATAATTGAGTTATTTTAAGTTGTAGTAATATACATGGACTAGCGACCCACACGCAGCTTCGCCCGCATACCACCTATCATTATTTTATTATGCTTCATTTGCCAACAGAGCTATTATATAATATATACATTCAATATTTTTTCATAATTCTGAGAAAGCGCAAGCACTACGTGGCTCGAGTCTAGGCTTGCGACCTTACGGTCGCAGAGCATTGAATTATTTTTATTATACACTAGCGGCCTGCTCGCGGCTTTGCCCGCTTGAATTACATGATTATTCATTTAAGAAATATAGATATTACAAACAGCCTTAATTATTAATTAATTGGTTTGGATAAATACTCACGATATTCTTTGTAAAATAAATTATATTAGCTCCTGTATAGTTTTTAAATTGGTTACATATATTATTAGTTAAATATATAATTGGTATACAGAATATACATAGAAAGCACGTTTTTAGGCATTTTTATATAATCTATAAAATAATCAACATTTTCGGTCAAGTTCAAGTCGTACTCATGCCCCGAGAGTTTCGTACCAGCTTCATGAATATATACACCAAAAGCACCAAAAGAATAACTAATTAAGTTGTCATTTTGTATTAAATTAAGTACAGATTAAAATTTGTACCTAATGGTTTTTTTCTATGACACAAATACAATAAATATTCAATTTTTGAAAAATAATTTTGGAATTTTCCTTTATACGTGCCGTAAATTTTAACTTCTTAACAAATTTCGTAATTGTATATCAACGGGAATTATCCTATAGTTATGATAGAAAATGCGACAAAAAACGAAGCATAAACCCTCATATTTCATCGTCATTTGATTGCGATGATTTAGAAGATAGATTTTTTGTGGTCTAAGGGAATATAGACTTGAACATTGAGGTATCTAACCTTTAACCGATCTTGTACAAAATAGTCTTGACAGACGGACAGACGGACAAACAACAAAGTTATCTTATAAGAATTTTGAGGTACTTACCCTAAAATACCCTTGGCACATACATACATGCAACATACAGGTGCAATAGTGCAATGTCGTGTCGCTTGTAAGTTATGAAATAATACTGCGGGATATTTTTATAAACAGTGTCAGAGCATTTTTTTCTTGAGACACAATTTTTTAGAGGTTGCTCCCAAAAGTTAAAGATTATATACGTTTCTTAAAAAAATATTAATAACATAAACGAACGAACGGACTGAAGAACCTATTCAAAATATTTCTTTGAATATTAAGTCATTCTTTATCACTGTGTTAAATAATTAAGAATTAAGCTAGACTGTTACGAAGGTAATCTTCACCAACAATTCAATTTAGTTTACTTTGTAGTTAGTACTATGAACAATTGTACTTTAAAAATACGTAAATTTATCAACAGTCAAATAAATAAGACGTTTCTAAAGTCTTGGACTTACAATTGAACTGTAACCATTCGAACATTGTTAGAAAAATACTACTATGTTTATGTTAAATTTATTATAAGTATAGATTACACTTACATGACGTAATTACCGTTAAGCAGATAATAACTCAACAATATAATAACATTCATTATGATATGTAGTCAATAGATATCATTGCGTAAGTTTCTTTTTTTTTTCAAATATAAATATCTTTAAAACTTTAAGTACATTATTTTTTGATAGAGTGTAGCGGTAATCTTTCCAAACTATATTTTTTTTATGTTTTTTATATTTATAATATATTTTACAGCGCCATCTTTTATCTATAGATCCCATCGCAATTAGTGATGAGCTTTACGTGTATGAAACATTCGTTAGTACCTATTTTTGTCAATAGATAGCGTTACTTGTGTCGATTTTTTATTATCTCAAATATTAACGTCTTGAAAACTTAAATACTTATATCTTTTGATAGAGTGAAGCAATTACAATGAAATAAACACTAAAACCTACCTTGATTTATTTGTAATTTTTATGTATAAAAATTGCTTAAATTTATTGTGTACTTTTTACGTGATGCGTGTTCACATAAACAGACAAACAGACAAACAGACATACAGACAAACAGACAAACAGACAAAAATTCCAAAAATGTTGGAAATGGATTATGTTAATTATCCTTTAACACCCTGGCAATTTTTTTTTTAAATATTTACAATGTACAGAAACGTCTTTTCTACAGATTTATTATTTTTATTATACATTTTCTCAAAAAGTATACGTCTAAACTACATACTATAAAAGCTAAAGCTTATCTTATAAAGCTTTCGCTTATAAGTTTCAATATTCTTGTCAAATAAAAAAACGTTGAAATATCACCTTGCAATTTTCAATTATTTTTTGTCACAAAATACCTTATTGTGACTTATTTATAAGAGATAGATATACGGTATCGTGGACTTTTTTAGAACTAATAAAAAAATATAGTTTTGTCATCTCTTTCGCTTTTTTATATTAGTATAGATGACATGGTGACATATCTACTAAGTGCTTAAAAAGTTACAAAACAATTCTAACAAAGGCTTACAAAGCTATAACAAAATATTTGGGTCAGGGTTAGCAAGTATGTAAACAGTTACCTGTTGCTCAATATTCGGAGCATTGGTCTTATTTGTTGCACAGCTATTGAAAATTTTATTTTTCTAATAACTTAATTTATTGGAGACCGTCGTGGCGCAGGGGTACTAAGGTGTGACTGTAACGCTATGGTTGTGGGTTCGATCCACTCTCGGGGGATTTAATTATTATTTATTAATACTTTTCCTACTATTAATAGGTTCCCTACTTTGCTTTGTTCGGAATACAGCGGAATTTCAAATCAATTTTAATACTTTTAAGTTAATCAATAATAAACTTTCATTTAATAAATATAATCGTGACTCACGTAACAAGCATCTTAGTGGGATATATAAAAAGAAAGCCTACACACGCTAACGAGTATAGGAGGAGGAACTTTAAATCTTATTTGACGCATTCTGCTATGAAATCTCTTATACTTGAATCATCAAGGTGTAAGTTTTTATAGAGATACAAAAAAAAAATGATCGGGCTTCTCGTTTCCTCTTCGCTATTCACCCAGGAAAAGATTTTTTTTCCTTTCAAGCGTGTCAGTGAATCACGATGGTGGAACTAACTGCGATTCAGTGCCCTGACTCACAGTCTGTTTGCAAATAACATTAAAATATGCGTGAACTTTTTATACTATTGTTTTCTGTGAACAATGATTTGGAAAGTGTGAAAAAATGTTATAGAATTATTCGAGTTGAGATGGAAATAACTGAATTGTAATATTGATCTTAGCTTCTTTTTTTTAGATACTTTTATTTTTATTGTTGCCAGTCGTGGCGCAGGGGTACAGGCATGTGATTGTAATAGCGACAGTTCGTGGGTACGTTTCCCATTCGAGGAAATTAAATATATTTTTTTTTGTTACGATTTGGTGTCGAGGAAAAGCGCGCCACGTAATGCCACCAGATTTCGGCCGAAAGTGGGGAACGGGAGTGTCTTAACATTTAGATTTCCAAGTTCCCTATCCTGCAATATGCGTGATAAAGCGTGAAGCAAAAAATACATTAAATAATTTCTATTTCTCTATTTTTCATTTTTATAAACGTCATCTTTTATAAAAATATCGATCGTTATTTAAATATTTGAACTTCATTTCTTCATTTCTACTATACCTACATTCACTATAGATCGTTAGCTTAGAACAATACTAACAAAGATAATTAATTAATTTGCAAAGTAGGACGTTATCTGATACTCTCGAATTGGGAGGTATAATATATACTTAATTAACAAGTGCGGTTTGAGTGTTGTTTACTGAAAACCAAATATAGCAACATTGGCACTGTAGTAGAGGCTCTCAAATAAATTTGAAATATTTATTGTATGTCAAAGATAATATATTCATAAGGGTTATTTAAGTAGACAAAGGCCAGTCGTGGCGCAGGTGTACAAAGTGTGACTATAAAATCGACTGGTTGTGGGTTCGATCCCCAGTCGAGGAAATTACATATTTATTAACATTTATGTATTTATTTCTTCGCTCTGGTGTCGAGTCACTCAACACGCAATGCCTTCAGCACTCGGCGGAAAGTGGGGAATGAAATGTCTTAACACTAGGTCCTCTGATTTATTTATTTATTTAAGTAAGAGAGGTAAGAGAGATAGGGAGAGAAATCGGTTGACCTTTGAGGACACACTATCAATGAAATTCGGGGAATCCCGCGAAGTCTATATATAGAGAAGTTGATGACAATAGACGAGGCCAAAGAGGTAGAGACTGTAGAGTTTGGTGCTCTGGTGACCCTCGCTTTCATGCTAAGTATAGAGCCTGAAGCTAATAGAAAAGATATTTTAAACATATTATATTAAGCTTATTTATCGCATGTTTTCTGCCATTTGCCAAAGTGGGGATGTTATATTCTCTTATTATATTATTTCTTTAAATGTATGCGTGTTATTCTGGATTCTTTATATTCCAGATGTGTTTTTTCTCTCTCTTTTCATTAGATACTTTTATTTCAAGAAAGCTAGTTTAATTATATCTTGTAATGTAGGGAATATACTTAATTCTTAAGCTATGGTGTTAATTACGTAACGGAAACTACATATGTAGATTAAATTACTTATTATTGTTCTAAAAATAAGGAGCGTCAAAATAAGTTCAATTTCAAGTGCAGAGCGCTGTTGCCGGAAGTCACAATTCACAACGAAAAGAATGGTGTATAGCCTTTCCATTTCACTACAGACTTCTAATTTTGCAATAAAACGATATATATTTTTGAATTGAGGCCGACGTGGCGCAGTTGCGTAAGGAGATGGTTGTGGGTTCGATCCCACTCATAAATTATTGTTTATTAACATTTTATTTATTTTTTGGTCTGCAACCAAGTCAAAAGTCCGGCGTAGAGTTCTGCCACTCAACACGCAATGCTTCGTGTTATTAGTCGGGTAAGTTGACAGCGAATAATAGAGAGCGACATTTCTTAAATAAGAATATTTTATTAAATCAGAACAGGTACTTACAAAATAAAAAAGTCTTGAACGCTAAAGATTTATCGATGTTTTCATATGATTTATTAAAAGCTATTCACAATGTTCAGGAAACGTTATATCACAGAATTGTGATAAAAAGAAACGAAGCTTTTACAAGTCGCTACTGGAACTGCATTTCTAACGTCTTGCCTTCGCCTCGGTTTGAATATTCGATTTATATTTTGTATTGCACGTTACTTAGATGCTTGTTTATTTGTCTGTCAATGTCGAATAGACTGTCGGATATATAAAATATTTATTTTTACATTGAAAAGAGCCAGAGAGAGATTGAAGGCCAGTCGTGGCGCAGCGGCGCGAGATGTGACTGTAACGACTGGTTGTGGGTTCGATCCCCACTCGAGGAGATGAAATATTTACTTAAATTTATATTTCCATTTCTTCGCTCTGGTGTCGAGGTTAAACGCGGAGTTGAGTTCTGCCACTCAACACGGAATGCCTCCAGAATTCGGCAGAAAGAGGGGAACGGAGTGTCTTAACACTAGGTTCCCTCTGCCTACCCTGCTGTGTGCGAGATACAGCGTGAAGCTGATTTTTTACATTGAAAAGAGATGTGGCATCGAGAAAATCATAAAAAAAATTAACAGAACGTATTACAATTCTTCTTTTAAAATTATGAAGTAGTAAACAAAACGAATATATCGATAAATGTCTTAATTAATGCAGTTTAATATAGTTGCTTAAAAAGTTAAGGCCGTCTTGGCGCAGGGGTAGAGTCACTGGTACGCGACGGCTGTGGGTTTGATGCCCACCCGAGGGAATGAATTATTATTTAAGGTAAAAGGGAAAAGCCCGAAGTTGAGTTCCGCCACTTAGCACGCAGTGCCGAATATCGAGAACAGAGTGTTTTAACACTAGTAGTAGGGATTGGTGCGTTCTGGCTCATTAAATTGATCGCCTTATCAATCAAAATTTTCCGCGGATTTTCTCGCGGGTCGCGGTTTAGATTAATTAATTGACCGCGGATTAAGTTGATTACCCCAGATCCGCGGCTTTTTTCGCGGTTAGTACCCGCCATAATTTCGAGTCTTTTCATAGAGTAGTAGGGATTGGTGCGTTCTGGCTCATTAAATTGATCGGCTTATCAATCAAAATTTTCCGCGGATTTTCTCGCGGGTCGCGGTTTTGATTAATTAATTGGCCGCGGATTAAGTTGATTACCCCAGATCCGCGGCTTTTTTCGCGGTTAGTACCATTATTTTTTTGGGTGCGTTCTGGCTCATCAAAAATTTCGCCTCGATCGCCTTATCAAACATTTTTAAAATAGCAGTGTATTAGTGTTTTTTTTTTCTTTAACATAAGAATACCTAACCTAACCTAACCTACTCATCATAGAACCGTTTCATATTTGTGTTGGTGGCGCACCATTTTGATTAATTAATTAATTAACCGCGGATTTCGTTTTACTTTTTTTGCATAACAATACTAACCTAACCTAGTTCGCAGTAAAATTGTTTTCGTATAATACCTACTCATCATAGTGACTTTCATAGAGTAGTAGGGATTGGTGCGTTCTGGCTCATTAAATTGATCGCCTTATCAATCAAAATTTTCCGCGGATTTTCTCGCGGGTCGCGGTTTTGATTAATTAATTGGCCGCGGATTAAATTGATTACCCCGGATCCGCGGATTTTTTCGCGGCTAGTACCCGCCATAATTTCGAGTCTTTTCATAGAGTAGTAGGGATTGGTGCGTTCTGGCTCATTAAATTGATCGCCTTATCAATCAAAATTTTCCGCGGATTTTCTCGCGGGTCGCGGTTTTGATTAATTAATTGACCGCGGATTAAGTTGATTACCCCAGATCTTTTTTTGGGTGCGTTCTGGCTCATCAAAAATTTCGCCTCGATCGCCTTATCAAACATTTTTAAAATAGCAGTGTATTAGTGTTTTTTTTTTCTTTAACATAAGAATACCTAACCTAACCTAACCTACTCATCATAGAACCGTTTCATATTTGTGTTGGTGGCGCACCATTTTGATTAATTAATTAATTAACCGCGGATTTTGTTTTATTTTTTTAGCATAACAATACTAACCTAACCTAACCTAGTTCGCAGTAAAATTGTTTTCGTATAATACCTACTCATCATAGAGCCGTTTCATATTTGTATCGGTTGGTTATCACCTAGTTATTTTGTTGTAATCATCTCTGACTCAGGGTTAAATATTTAGTACAATCAGCGCTGATTTCAAAGGCTACGTAAGCTGATGTACAAAACTTGTTGATACATGGAAGCATTGGAAGCTGTTCTGATATGAAATAATTGTTGTTCGTGATACGTGAAAGTGCTCTTCCGATACGAAACAATGGCGGTGAGTATTATTTTTAAGTCATTTACTAATTTATTTATGTTGTTGCCCAGTAAATATATTGTGTACTTTTTCATTATTGCAGCTGTCAAGTAACAACTCGTTTGATTGTACATTTAAAAACTATTACTATTCTAATCTAAGCGGAGATGAGGCTGAAGAGGTCGCCCCTATGAAAATACAGAAACCCAAACAAAAGAGAGCCTGCAATGATATTAGTGGTTTCTTTGAGAAGTCAAAGAAGCAAAAGAAAATAATATTATCATCATGTGTTGCTCAATCGAATCCTGAGGGAACATCGTATATTTCTACAAACTCGGACGATGGTTCGCAGGCAAGCCATTTCATAAAAATCGAACTATATGACACAAAGAAACTAAACGGATTGCCTGCCACTGAGTACTGGAAGAATGCAGAAGTACGCCTTAAATACTATGTGCAATCTGAGCGTAATGAACTTTATGAAAGCTTGCGTGATATTATATACAACATTACCAAAGAAATCGCAGGAAGTAGCCAGTGTAAAAAGTCTTACTTTGCAGCTACGAAGCGATAATCTTATTACCATCAATCTATCATCCATCATGTTATGAGCCATCGTTATAAAATATTATCCTAATAAATTAAATATGTCATGAATTCGTTTGTTTTATTTTGTATTTAATAGTTTATTCACTATTACTCAAATCAAACACATTTGTACAATAAAAAAATATTTTATTTAGAAAATAGTTTTAAACATTTCATCCACAATTAAATCATTGTACAAAGTATTATTAGAAAAAACTTTCTTCACTCATATTTTTTTAAGCTTGCCGCTTTTATCCAACTATTAAATTTATCTGGATATCCTCTCCACTTTACTAACAACTCTTTTCTATGACCCGAATACCGTGAACGTATTATTTTATCAATTTTATATTCTAGGGTGGGGGTATATTCTACTTTCTGTAACTCTCTTTCATAGAAAGTCCCAACGATTGGTTCATTTTGCAAGTCTTTAATGCTATATACAACGAAAGGGGATCTGTAAATTATAGATGAAAATACAAAATTTCATCACTCCAGTTGGTTTCGTAACCTTTTTGAAATATATGTTTATACTTGGTTATTCTTACATAATCTCCAATGCGAAATCTTGCTCTTATTTCAGTTGTATACTTCGAATTGGTTTGTTTATCATACAAATTGCACCAAACAGCCATAATATTGCTAGAGTTTACATCACATGGACACATTTTTATGCTTCTATGATAGCTGTGATTATAGGAATATAATAAATCTTGTAATATATCAATAAATTTATACGTGTTGTTATGGGTGAAGTAACGCCACATTTTCATTTTTAAAGTCCTTTGAAACCTTTCCACTATACTTGCTTTTATATCAGGATTATTAGTAGTATAATAATTAATGTCTCTACTTTTGAAATACGTTCTAACATCTTTGGAAACAAATTCAGTTCCTTTGTCTGATTGTATATCTCTAGGAGTACTGTTAGCTTCACTAAAAATACTTTCAAAACATGTTTTCACAGTTTGAGAATCTTTCTTTTTCATGGCTCTCGCAAACGCATATTTACTAAATACATCTATAACACAAAGTATATAATTAAAACCATCATTATAGTTACTATACGTCCTCATATCACTCAAATCAGCCTGCCAAAGCTCGTTAAAGTTTGATAATATGTATTTATTCCGAGGGAATCGTCTCTGTACGGGTTTATGCAGTGTGTAAGTTTCTTGAGATTGTAACCATTAAAAACTTTAACATTAATAAAAAATAATTTTATCTTGCACGCTGATTTGGTCCAGGAAAGTAAAAGCTTAGAAAATTCATTCGATTTTCAAACCGTCAATAATTCTATATGTATCGGTGATGATTATGAAGCAACTTACCAAATAATAATGAATGACATTTGTAATAAAATAAGTGAGTTTGAGAAAAAAGATAGTGGATGGAGTCTTAAAAAAATAAGAAATATTGATTTGAATGTTAATAAATTTAATCCTTTGAGGGGGTCTTCGTATATTGACTTACCAATTGACATAAAACATAAAAAGGCAATTATAAACGTCAAAAATAATGATGTGCAGTGTTTCAAATGGGCGGTACTCTCTGCTTTATATCCAGTTACAAAAAATTCAGATAGAGTGAGTTCATATATTCATAATCAAAATAAACTTAAATTTGAAAAAATATCTTTTCCTGTAAAACTCAAAGATATTCACAAGTTTGAAGAATTCAATAACTTAAGCATAAATGTCTTTGGTCTCAAATATAATGCTGAATCTCGATGTAATAGACTTATAGGTCCGCTATACTTTACAAAACGTCGAAAACTTACTCATATTAATCTATTGTATATAAACATAATCAAATATAAACTAGTGTAATCATCCATGGTTCCACATTTGAAATGATTCCAAACATCTTGGGCATGTCTATAATCATCATTTGATACATTTGTATTTACCAACGAATTAAAAAATTGATTTTGTGTTGGCAATGATGATATTTTCAAACTTTCGAACGAAGTCATTATTTCGTATGGATATACACCCTTCCTAATTAATCTTTTAAAGTCTTCATCTCGCGGGTAATTTTTTTTGAGCTCAACAAATTGATGTGTTTTTATATTATGTGCTAATCTATCAAGACTGCTTGACATAAATTTAAATGAGTCTAAAAATCTTAACGAGATATTATTATTCTTAATTTTTAAATATTTTGAAAAAGAAATATATTTTTCTTTATTTTGAGGGATTCCTAACCTATAAATAAGGTCTGTGCGGACTTGCAAAATTTTGTCGGAAACGAAAGTTTCCTAAACCACTAAAACTCAAGTTATTTCATTGATATTTGGCATACGTGTCTTAAATTGTTTCTTGATTAGTTTGTAATCATCATTTTATACATAATTTATATATTTTCTAAAAAAATCACTTGTAAAAATTTCATACTAAAATTTCATATAACAATTATTTCTAAGTATTTTTTAATTAAGTTCTAGCGGATAGATTTTGTTTATTTTTGTTTTGTTCCGTAGGGTCGTGCTCATTTGCGCGAATCCGTTGCGTATATTTTGAAAAATTAAAAAAAAATACCTAACCTAACCTAACCTATAAATAAGGTCTGTGCGGACTTGCAAAATTTTGTCGGAAACGAAAGTTTCCTAAACCACTAAAACTCAAGTTATTTCATTGATATTTGGCATACGTGTCTTAAATTGTTTCTTGATTAGTTTGTAATCATCATTTTATACATAATTTATATATTTTCTAAAAAAATCACTTGTAAAAATTTCATACTAAAATTTCATATAACAATTATTTCTAAGTATTTTTTAATTAAGTTCTAGCGGATAGATTTTGTTTATTTTTGTTTTGTTCCGTAGGATCGTGCTCATTTGCGCGAATCCGTTGCGTATATTTTGAAAAATTAAAAAAAAATACCTAACCTAACCTAACCTATAAATAAGGTCTGTGCGGACTTGCAAAATTTTGTCGGAAACGAAAGTTTCCTAAACCACTAAAACTCAAGTTATTTCATTGATATTTGGCATACGTGTCTTAAATTGTTTTTTGATTAGTTTGTAATCATCATTTTATACATAATTTATATATTTTCTAAAAAAAATCACTTGTAAAAATTTCATACTAAAATTTCATATAACAATTATTTCTAAGTATTTTTTAATTAAGTTCTAGCGGATAGATTTTGTTTATTTTTGTTTTGTTCCGTAGGGTCGTGCTCATTTGCGCGAATCCGTTGCGTATATTTTGAAAAATTAAAAAAATATACCTAACCTAACCTAACCTATAAATAAGGTCTGTGCGGACTTGCAAAATTTTGTCGGAAACGAAAGTTTCCTAAACCACTAAAACTCAAGTTATTTCATTGATATTTGGCTTACGTGTCTTAAATTGTTTCTTGATTAGTTTGTAATCATCATTTTATACATAATTTATATATTTTCTAAAAAAAATCACTTGTAAAAATTTCATACTAAAATTTCATATAACAATTATTTCTAAGTATTTTTTAATTAAGTTCTAGCGGATAGATTTTGTTTATTTTTGTTTTGTTCCGTAGGGTCGTGCTCATTTGCGCGAATCCGTTGCGTATATTTTGAAAAATTAAAAAAAAATACCTAACCTAACCTAACCTATAAATAAGGTCTGTGCGGACTTGCAAAATTTTGTCGGAAACGAAAGTTTCCTAAACCACTAAAACTCAAGTTATTTCATTGATATTTGGCATACGTGTCTTAAATTGTTTCTTGATTAGTTTGTAATCATCATTTTATACATAATTTATATATTTTCTAAAAAAATCACTTGTAAAAATTTCATACTAAAATTTCATATAACAATTATTTCTAAGTATTTTTTAATTAAGTTCTAGCGGATAGATTTTGTTTATTTTTGTTTTGTTCCGTAGGATCGTGCTCATTTGCGCGAATCCGTTGCGTATATTTTGAAAAATTAAAAAAAAAATACCTAACCTAACCTAACCTATAAATAAGGTCTGTGCGGACTTGCAAAATTTTGTCGGAAACGAAAGTTTCCTAAACCACTAAAACTCAAGTTATTTCATTGATATTTGGCATACGTGTCTTAAATTGTTTCTTGATTAGTTTGTAATCATCATTTTATACATAATTTATATATTTTCTAAAAAAATCACTTGTAAAAATTTCATACTAAAATTTCATATAACAATTATTTCTAAGTATTTTTTAATTAAGTTCTAGCGGATAGATTTTGTTTATTTTTGTTTTGTTCCGTAGGGTCGTGCTCATTTGTGCGAATCCGTTGCGTATATTTTGAAAAATTAAAAAAAAATACCTAACCTAACCTAACCTATAAATAAGGTCTGTGCGGACTTGCAAAATTTTGTCGGAAACGAAAGTTTCCTAAACCACTAAAACTCAAGTTATTTCATTGATATTTGGCATACGTGTCTTAAATTGTTTCTTGATTAGTTTGTAATCATCATTTTATACATAATTTATATATTTCCTAAAAAAATCACTTGTAAAAATTTCATACTAAAATTTCATATAACAATTATTTCTAAGTATTTTTTAATTAAGTTCTAGCGGATAGATTTTGTTTATTTTTGTTTTGTTCCGTAGGGTCGTGCTCATTTGCGCGAATCCGTTGCGTATATTTTCAAAAATTAAAAAAAAATACCTAACCTAACCTAACCTATAAATAAGGTCTGTGCGGACTTGCAAAATTTTGTCGGAAACGAAAGTTTCCTAAACCACTAAAACTCAAGTTATATCATTGATATTTGGCTTACGTGTCTTAAATTGTTTCTTGATTAGTTTGTAATCATCATTTTATACATAATTTATATATTTTCTAAAAAAAATCACTTGTAAAAATTTCATACTAAAATTTCATATAACAATTATTTCTAAGTATTTTTTAATTAAGTTCTAGCGGATAGATTTTGTTTATTTTTGTTTTGTTCCGTAGGGTCGTGCTCATTTGCGCGAATCCGTTGCGTATATTTTGAAAAATTAAAAAAAAATACCTAACCTAACCTAACCTATAAATAAGGTCTGTGCGGACTTGCAAAATTTTGTCGGAAACGAAAGTTTCCTAAACCACTAAAACTCAAGTTATTTCATTGATATTTGGCATCCACAACGTATCAGACACTATTCTCGGGAACCGGTATTCACTTTTTAAATGAAGGTAATTCAATATCAATTGAAAACTATGCACGAGGAAATTGTCTAATGGCCTTTGATCTAACCCCGGATCTATCGGCAAATTCCTCATCTCATTGGAACTTGATTCGTCATGGTAGCGTTAGGTTAGAGGTTCGGTTTGAGACAGCTCTCACAAAAACCATTAATTGTCTTGTTTATGCAGAATTCGATAACGTTATTGAGGTAAATAAAAATCGCGATGTTAACGTTGATTATAGTAGTTAAGTATAATAATGTATTAATTATTTGTATAGCATCATTAATTTGTAAGCATTGTTAGCATCAACATGTTTTATCATAAATACATGTAAAAATGGATACATATGAGCTGCAAAAATTTATGAGAAAGATAAACCCGCAAATCGAGTATAATGTTTTTGCTGCAAACAGATTACCAATATACTCTAGTTTACCTATATACGTTATTAGCAACATGGATCCTGATACGAAACCAGGGTCACATTGGGTTGCCATTCACATTGATGCTGATGGTGTAGGTGAATACTTCGATTCTTATGGCCGTAAACCAATTAAGATGCATGAAAAATTTATAAAAAGAAATTCAAAATTATGGTCTTATAATAATAAACAAGTTCAAAATTATTTTACTACTGTATGTGGTGAATATTGTTTAATGTATTTATATTTTAGATATAGAAATATGAAAATGTCTGATTTTCTTAACATTTTTTCTAATAATACTTTGTATAATGATTTAATTGTGGATGTAATGTTTAAAACTATTTTTTAAATAAAATATTTTTTTATTGTACAAATGTGTTTGATTTGAGTAATAGTGAATAAACTATTAAATACAAAATAAAACAAACGAATTCATGACATATTTAATTTATTAGGATAATATTTTATAACGATGGCTCATAACATGATGGATGATAGATTGATTGTAATAAGATTATCGCTTCGTAGCTGCAAAGTAAGACTTTTTACACTGGCTACTTCCTGCGATTTCTTTGGTAATGTTGTATATAATATCACGCAAGCTTTCATAAAGTTCATTACGCTCAGATTGCACATAGTATTTAAGGCGTACTTCTGCATTCTTCCAGTACTCGGTGGCAGGCAATCCGTTTAGTTTCTTTGTGTCATATAGTTCGATTTTTATGAAATGGCTTGCCTGCGAACCATCGTCCGAGTTTGTAGAAATATACGATGTTCCCTCAGGATTCGATTGAGCAACACATGATGATAATATTATTTTCTTTTGCTTCTTTGACTTCTCAAAGAAACCACTAATATCATTGCAGGCTCTCTTTTGTTTGGGTTTTTGTATTTTCATAGGGGCGTCCTCTTCAGCCTCATCTCCGCTTAGATTAGAATAGTAATAGTTTTTAAATGTACAATCAAACGAGTTGTTACTTGACAGCTGCAATAATGAAAAAGTACACAATATATTTACTGGGCAACAACATAAATAAATTAGTAAATGACTTAAAAATAATACTCACCGCCATTGTTTCGTATCGGAAGAGCACTTTCACGTATCACGAACAACAATTATTTCATATCAGAACAGCTTCCAATGCTTCCATGTATCAACAAGTTTTGTACATCAGCTTACGTAGCCTTTGAAATCAGCGCTGATTGTACTAAATATTTAACCCTGAGTCAGAGATGATTACAACAAAATAACTAGGTGATAACCAACCGATACAAATATGAAACGGCTCTATGATGAGTAGGTATTATACGAAAACAATTTTACTGCGAACTAGGTTAGGTTATGTTAGTATTGTAATGCAAAAAAAAAGTAAAACGAAATCCGCGGTTAATTAATGAATTAATCAAAATGGTGCGCCACCAACACAAATATGAAACGGTTCTATGATGAGTAGGTTAGGTTAGGTTAGGTATTGTTATGTAAAAGAAAAAAAAACACTAATACACTGCTATTTTAAAAATGTTTGATAAGGCGATCGAGGCGAAATTTTTGATGAGCCAGAAGGCACCCAAAAAATAATGACGGGTACTAACCGCGAAAAAAGCCGCGGATCTGGGGTAATCAACTTAATCCGCGGCCAATTAATCAAAACCGCGACCCGCGAGAAAATCCGCGGAACATTTTGATTGATAAGGCGATCAATTTAATGAGCCAGAACGCACCAATCCCTACTACTCTATGAAAAGACTCGAAATAATGGCGGGTACTAGCCGCGAAAAAAGCCGCGGATCTGGGGTAATCAACTTAATCCGCGGCCAATTAATCAAAACCGCGACCCGCGAGAAAATCCGCGGAAAATTTTGATTGATAAGGCGATCAATTTAATGAGCCAGAACGCACCAATCCCTACTACTCTATGAAAGTCACTATGATGAGTAGGTATTATACGAAAACAATTTTACTGCGAACTAGGTTAGGTTAGTATTGTTATGCAAAAAAAGTAAAACGAAATCCGCGGTTAATTAATTAATTAATCAAAATGGTGCGCCACCAACACAAATATGAAACGGTTCTATGATGAGTAGGTTAGGTTAGGTTAGGTATTCTTATGTTAAAGAAAAAAAAAACACTAATACACTGCTATTTTAAAAATGTTTGATAAGGCGATCGAGGCGAAATTTTTGATGAGCCAGAACGCACCCAAAAAAATAATGGTACTAACCGCGAAAAAAGCCGCGGATCTGGGGTAATCAACTTAATCCGCGGCCAATTAATTAATCAAAACCGCGACCCGCGAGAAAATCCGCGGAAAATTTTGATTGATAAGCCGATCAATTTAATGAGCCAGAACGCACCAATCCCTACTACTAACACTACTTCACTCTATTTGTGCGGGATACAGTGTGAAGCAGATTGATTTTTAAATTGATATTTGTGTAAGTTTGTTTTTAATATGAAAGTATGAAAACAAGCGAAAAAAATAAATCATGTTAAATAAACAGAATAATATTATTTAATAAAACCGTATTATTATGTATACATAATAATCATTTCTTTTTATAGTATTTCCCTTTAATAATGCTTAAGTTGCCTTCAGAACCATATAATTATATTACATTCTTTCTTAAAATAAAAGAATAACATTAAAAGCTAACACCAAATAACGTAACACAGCTTCCGATGATCGCGTGCTTCATTAGGAACCATATTGAATGCGAAATTTGTTTTTTCCGCTTTATTCCACATTTTTTCTTTTTTCATTTGATGAACACAGGAAACGTGATTTATTTTAAACGCATCATATGCTAATATATGCTAAAAATCATGGTTTATGGAGATATAAAGTGACGTGTTTCCGGCGATTACAAGATATTTTACACCTTCGAATGTTGCGTAAGCTCAGTTAAACTTTTTATAGTCAATTTCTTATTGGAAGACTAATATTTTGAAGCACGAAATCGCTATTACAGGGTCCGATTTATATGCTTTATGCATATTGTTTTGATTTAAAAATTAAATTAAATCAGCTTCACGCTGTATCCCGCACACACAGCAGGGTAGGCAGAGGGAACCTAGTGTTAAGACACTCCCGTTCACCACTTTCTGCCGAATTCTGGAGGCGTTGCGTGTTGAGTGGCAGAACTCAACGCCGCGCTTAACCTCGACACCAGAGCGAAGAAATGGAAATATCAATTTAAGTAAATATTTCATCTCCTTGAGTGGGGATCGAACCCACAACCAGTCGGTTTGACAGTCACACCTCATGCCGCTGCGCCACGACTGGCCTCTTTTTGTTTTGATCTGTTTTGATTTAATTAGCATTTTAATCTATAGGTTTTTATAACCGTAATATTATGATTGTATTACCAATTTTTTACTTAAATGTGAATGTAAGTTTGTTTGTTACGATTTCACGCTAAAACTTCTCAACTGATTATCATGAACGATTGTACATTTATTCTAAGAAATATTAGAAAGGACATAGGATATTTTTAATTAAATAAAATATATATTTAAAAATATATTATGTTTAGGCTATAATCTAAAAAAAGGTTAAGCAAGCCTCATTTAAGTCTCTAGTACATAACTACAGTTTATAGGATAGCAGACGCTACTGATTTTGCATATTGATGAATGTTTTGTAAAACATTTAAATATTTACACACAAATAACAAGAGCTAAGAAATTCTATTTCCTTTAAAAAAAGAATTCTGTTTGAAAATATTTATTTCTGTTTTAATAAATTATCAACGTAATATTTATTCTGTGTTCAATGATCATTACAATATTTTTATTTTGTTACTCTGATGTCTCACAAGGCAAAGAGCGGTATTGAGTTCCACCACTCAATACGCAATATGGGCAACGGAGTGATGTAACCCTCTGCTACCCTGCAATATGCGGGATACAGCGTGAAGCCAAAAAAAAACTTGCACATTATGTAAATATATTATGATCTAGTTTACCTTATACATTGCTATGGTTTGAATATCCAGGTGTTATGAACATTCAAAGCTTAACTTAGTAAAAGGAAGTTGTATAAGCTTCCAGTAATTAGGTCAAGATGGACATTTTAGTTGGAGTGCAAGTTCGGTGAAATTCATAAAGCACGTTCCTGGCAACTGTTATGACTTTAACTTCTCAAACCGGTTATGTAGAATTTACATAATCTATACTTGTAATAAAATCGTAACGGACCGGTGTCTGTGTATGGAAGATATTATATATAACAAAAAACATTATTGGGAACCTTTATTAATGTAACAGAACCAAAAACAAAAATAATTGTTTTAAAAAAAATGTCTGTTTGTTCACGCTAATCTCAGAAACGGCTTAACTGTTTTTTTTGTAGTTTTCACTATTGTATTTTGGCAAGCCTCATATTTAGATCATTTAGTGATTGTTTTATTTTATTCGGTTTTGAAATAAAAAAATAAAAAAAAATGTTATAAATAACTGTTTTATTGAATTGGTTGAAACTGTACTTTTTAATATAGTTATGACATTAAAATAATTTTATTCTTAGAGAATGAAAGTATTGCAGATTAGTAAATTAATAATTATGTTAAAAAAATAATTATAATATAGCTCACTAGTCTATTCAGATAAAATGAAACACTGGATTGTGCCACGCAATGTGTAATAGCCGTAAAATTCAAGTTATAAGTAAAAGTACGTTTAAAGAAAAAACAAGCGAGACTTGGGCTCGCCCACCGAGGGTTCCGTACAATAATTGGAAGTTAGGGGAACTAGTACTACCTGTAGTTGCTAGGTGCCAAATTTCATAATTCGTTTTCTGCGATATAAAGGGCTATTTTTTCATGTAAATGTAGAAATACGATTTTTTCAGTAAAGCAAGGGACCGAAGATTTGAGTATATGGTTTGAATTTCAACTCGATATTTCCAAGCGCTCCTGAGATAAAGGCTCTTGGCAGACAGATAAACGGATGGACGAACAACAATGTTGTCTTATAAGGGTTCCTTTTTTCCTTAAAAGCTACGGAACCTTAAAAAATAATTAATTTTGTAGACACTGTCCAAACAAAAAAAATCATTATTTTTGTTGAACACTGTCTATAAAATTAAATAGTTACAAAGTTACAAACACCACTATTAAGTATATATTTTAGGGTCAGGACGCTATAATTATAAGTCTAAATCTAATAAAATACAGGATAACACCTGGAATAAGGGGTCGAGGACTTAACTCAAACAAATTCCTCTTATATTATACGAAGCTAATATAATGTATAGTGCCAGTTCTCCATCTTTATCTTGTAATAATAGCGCAATGTTAACACCGTGACCGACGGTGACTAATTTGACATTATGCGGGTTTAAGATTCTATTAACGGTACTAGGGATCGGTACAGCGGTCCAATAATTTATAATTATTTATCGTAATAACCTATTTGCATCGTGTACTCGTTTGTAACACCTAAATCGGATTCAACTTGGATTTAAATCAGGGGATTTTAGGTTTATTGAAATCATCTAGCTTCATAATTGATTATATAACATGTGAGATTAAGAGAAAGTCCCGTTGGTACCCCTCACGTTTATCCCTGTTGTATAATGGATAAATCTGTGGAATTTTTATGTAACTAATATCCTTTTTTTTATATGTTTTGATCCTTTTGATTTTGGATTAAGGTTTATTTTTTTAGTAAAAATTGAGATTAATCTTATGTAAAGCCACATTTGATATTGGAAAATAATATATTATTCTTTTTATTAGTATATTTAGGACTTCAAATATGCTGTGATAGTGGGCGATTAGTCTTATATTCACTTTATTAAGCATTCACAACTTAGATTTTTTAATATTTAAATTTTAAGGCCAGTCGTGGCGCGGGAGCAAAAATGAGTGACTGTAAACAAACACCAGTTTTATGGGCTATGGGTTTAATCCCCACTTAAGGGAACGAAATATTTAATTAAATTTATATTTTCATTTCTTCGATCTGGCGTTGAGTTACGCCACGCAACACGCAATGCCTCCAAAATTCGAATTCGAATTCGAATGTCCTGTCCTATCTTGTTATGTGTCGTATCATGTATGTTGTTGTTAAATTTGTTGTTCTTTATGTTTTGTTATTAGATATATTAGGGTAAAGTTGATTTTTTTTTAATTTTAAAGTCATGTTCATAGTCACACATTTCCGATGAATCATTTTTCGGTCTTTCCCGATCACCTAAATATTTTGTAAGTATTATTACTAATATATATATATATTTTATATTAATATCGTGCCAATATTGATGACGTTGTAAACTTATTAGCGAAAGTGGACGTGGCGAGTTGTTAAGTCGTCGCAATTTGAACCTAGATCAAGAATAACGAGGTATACAAAAGTCAATTTTTCGTAAGATTTTTTTATTTGTTTTATATAATTTGTTAATAGTTTTTTTTTCAGGTTCATTAAAGTAGCCAGAGGGAGTGTTAAGAGACTCTGTTCACCACTTTCCGCCGAATTCTTTAGGCAGCGGAAGTTGAGTAGCAGAACTCAATGCAGCGCCATGACACCAGAGAAGGCCACGACTGGCCTCACTTATAGTTTAAGGATATTATGTCTATCTGCTATATGCTTACCGTAAAAAAACTTTTTTTAATCAAACTTGGGAAATGTCTTCATGTTAGATACAAACTTCCCTATTGGTTTTAAAGATATTTTTGTTTTTTTTAACGTCACGCTGTATCCTGTACACAGCAGGGTAGGCCTGAGAAACTAGGTGATATACACTGCGTTTTCCATTTTCCGCCGAGTACTGTGTATTGAGCGGTGGAACTCAACGCCGCGCTTTGCCGCCTGCCTCCTCATCAGAGCGAAGAAATAAAAAAAATATATAAATTTAAATATTTGAAATATTTCATTTCCTCGAGTGCGGATCGAACTCACAACCAGTCGCGTTTACAGTCACCCTTGCGCCACGACTGGCCTCATCTTTTGTTTTAATCGCAAAAATAATATTTATAAGTACGTCTTATTTTAAAAATAAATTTAATTATAAATTTTCATCATTGCTCATTAGAGCAATGTATCGAAACCATAATTTATGCGATAGCTACCAATACCTAGTTCGGCAGTTTCGTGTAGTGGTAAGTTGGCAACCGACATTTTGCTTGTCCACTGCCAAATTAAAGGCCAAACAGAATAACTCTTTAATTAAAATAAAATAAATATATCAGCTTCACGCTGTATACGCACGCAGCAGGGTAGGCAGAGGGAACCTAGTGTTAAGACACTCCGTTTCCCACTTTCTGCCGAATTCTGGAAGCATTGGGTGTTGAGTGGCAGAACTCAACGCCGCGCTTTGCCTCGACACCAGAGCGAAGAAATGGAAATATAAATTTAAGTAAATATTTCATCTCCTCGAGTGGTAATCGAACCTACAACCAGTCTGTTTTACAGTTACACTTTGTGCCGCTGCGCCACGACTGGCCTCAACTCAACTCTTTAATTAAAACTACGAAACTACAGTCATTAGACAACACAAGCACAATTGTGACATTTTATTTATTATTTAAGTTTCACTATTTTAGTTTAGTGCCAATTGAATGAATTGGTCAATTTCAATTATTTATGTTATGCCCAAAAGAAAATAATTAGAAGTCTTAATTGAGTAATAGTTAGTGTTATTTTAAAAGCTAGTCTCTTTTTGTTTAAAGTGGTTTTAAATTGACTATTTCTTATAAAGCAAAAGTAATCTATCTATGTATAAAAAAGCAAAGTAAACTAAGTATAAAGCGCGGCGTTGAGCTCCACCACCTAACACACAATGTCTTGAAAATTCAATTCGGGAATGGAGAATCCTAACAATCGGTTCACTTTGCCTATACTCCTAAATGATATATTACACAGTTTTATAATAAAAAAACTAAAATTTAAAATATTTTACAACCACATAGAATTCTCCATTGATTGAGAGGTAAACGGTAAGTGGCCTAATAAGTGATGGTAGTGGATGAGGCAACAAGAGGCCATCAGTTCGGTGGTTCGGCATTCCGGCTTGTCCGCACCGTTACGACCCGGACGCTGTTTACGCAACGCATTCGCTCGCTTATGCAACGCTCGATGCATTTAACTGTTACACTGCCGGTTATGTTTATTTTATTTTTGTTTTATTTTAATGTAGTAGCAGTAGTGTTTAGACTCTCCGTTTCTCGCTTTCCTGTGAAATTTGGAGGCATTGCGTGTTGAGTGGTCAAGTCAACGCAGCGCTTTGGCTCTTTCGATTCCAGAGTGAAAATATTAAATGTTTCATTTCCTCGAGTGGGATCGAATACACGACCTATCGCGTTTGTTCCCCTGCCGCAAGAATGGCCTCAATTTCAATATTAAATATTTCGCTTTTAACAAATACGAATTAATGTTTTTTCTAGTAATATCAATAATGAAATGAAAATATTACATACTTTTCTTAGATTAAAACTTCACTTCGTTAATTAAAATCATGTTTACTTTCTTAATTAAAAATTCGTATTTTAAATTTGTTTATATTATGTAATCGTCAAATATATTAAAAGTACAAATATTTTTTAACGAGGACTCCTCTAACCTTCCTCCAATCATTTTTGCAAGTATATAGATACTCCTCTTTCAATACAGATGCAATTGTGCAAAAGAGTAAATTAAAAAATTATAACAAATAAATAAAAATCACATAGAACAAAAGAAAAATAGACAAAAAATAGGTGAGTATATTTAATAATAATAAAAAAACATAAAATTTCTAGTTTCTATTATCACCTAGTGTGTAAGCGCAGGTTTGCCTTAGCTGCGTAGCACAAACCGAGGCAAGGCAGGCGCCGCGTCGGCGGCCTTGACAATGTCACGGGCTCATTCGGATTTCAACCCACGACCACTGTACAGCCTGTTTAATTGGAAAGTATTAGTAATAGATTAATTATTTATTTTTCTGTTTTCTATTTAGTATCGAGAACCCTATATGGCCCATCTTTATTAAGTTGTAAGGTTTTATTTCGGTTATTGTTGTGAGTCAATAGATTAAATAATTTTTAAAAATAAGAAAAATCAAGTTAAAGTCGGAGCCAGTCGTGGCGCAGGGGCACAAAGTGTGACTGTAAACGCTATAGGTTGTGGATTCGATTTTCGCTCGAGGAAATGAAACATTTATTTATTTAAATTCATATTTTCTTTTTTTCGCACTGGTGCCGAGGCAAAGCGCCGATGATTGCCGCTACCCAACATGCCTTCAAAATTCGGTGGAAATGGGGAAAGGAATGTAATATTAGGTTCCTTCCTGTTTGCGGGATAAAGCGTGAAGTTGAAAAAAAAATCTATGCTTCTTAACTGACATAAAATTTATATCGACAAATGTGGATATTTGAACCAGTTCAATACAACTAAATACAAAGTTACGCTTCTAGATGTTTTTGTAAAAACAATTATAAAATCTCAAACGTAGTATGATAGAGCTCACCTGTTGAATCTACTATCAATTTTATTTCGAATTTCATTATAATGTTTGAAGTTTAGTGTGGTGATTTGGAGCTGTAAAATCGACATTTAATTAATATAATTAATATAATTTGATGACGAAGCAAAGCGTGGTGTTGGGTTCCGCCTCTCAACACGCAATGCCTTCAGAATTCGGCGGAAAGTAGGAAAGTATGTTAATAGGAACGGTGTGCCTTAACACTAGGTTGCCAAGTTGCTTCTAACTTCCATGCTTTGTGCGAGATATGATGCTAAAAAATGTAAAAAAAATATACACACTTTACATGTGTAAAAGTTTTGCATTAGAGCATTATATTACTTGTTCTTGTCTGTCGCCGAATAGATAAAGAAAACCTGGTTGAGTTCAGTTCAGAGTATGCTTTATTAACCGATTTCTTTTATCTACTAGATTGTGGATATAGAAAAAGATATTAAATACAAATATTTCCAAATCAAAGATACCCTATTCATTTTTGTATGACACAAAATATAAACAAAAAAATACTGTTTCTAAAACTTTTTATTTTTTATTTATTTTGATTAAGGATTACTCAAGTTTTAAAATATTAAAAAAATCAATATAAAAAAACAAAATAAACAGAAAACAACTTTAAACTTCACAAAAGAAGAAACTTAATAAAAAATAACAAAAGTGACAACGGAATCACAACAGTATTGTCTCATGAACAGGTTGATCGATACTAAAAATGGCGGATATAACCTGGCCGCTGACAAAACATCACATTTTAATGTAAATTGTTCGCCGTACCTGTGCTCTGGTCTAATTTATTATATATATAATTTATTATATATATTTTTTAGTATTAAAATGCGTCTCAAGTTTAAGAACAAATTGCTTTTGGGTGTTTTTACATGTCGAGTATTTAAACATAATTATTAAAAATTAAGAAAATAATATATGGTATCTATGATACCGTAAAATGGAGTGAAAAGAAATATTTTTAAATTTGAATTTTGATTTTTACAGTGTTCATGGTTTTAAATATGAAAACAATCTTAATTTTTTTCACTTAAAATTTTATTTATTTTGAAAATATAATTATATATATCTATATATTATACATATCAATATTATTAACATCCATAAATGCATAGATATTTATTTTTACTTAATATACTATATTAAGCTCCATCAATCGTGGCCTATAAAATTTTTTTTTTTGACATGTTTATCTTTTATCTCATGCCTTCGTAAATAGGGTATTAGAGTTTTTAAATAAATACTGCAACAGTAGATAACCCAGCAAATATATTCGTTTATAATATTAGTAAAAAGCATTTCTTTTTTATATATTCATTTATTACAAATTTTTCACCAATATATTAGTGTTGAGTGCTGTGCGTCAAACTTAATGAAATGTCCCACTGTCTTTCCAGGAGAATATTTATATCTTAAATAGATGCAACTTTCCTTTGGGATCGAACTCAATTTAAATAAACAAAATCGTTATATATTACTACCGGCCTACACGCGGCTTCGCCCGCTTATATTTATTGTTATGCTACATCCAAATTATACAAAATCTCTCATCTTATATTATTGTAAAATTGCATCTAAATCTGTACAGTACTATTAGTATGAAAGTGGAGCAAATATTCATCCTTATAAACTTTCACATTTATTATATAATATTAGTAGAATTGAAGTATCTTTAAATACTTAAATCAAAACCATTTGTTGCTAAGAAATGGCATGTAATACAGTGCTACTGTAGTTGAAACAGTAATACTACAAAACTACAAGATAGTCGTGAACAGATACCGGCTGCTAGGATTCTCAAGTAAAAACATGATCGCATCTATAGTTCTTGAGTTATAAGTTCACAGAATATAAACAGACGGACGAATAATGGTTTATACATTAAATGAAATAAGAGCTAATAAGTATTAAAAAGATGGTATGAATATAATAAATTTTGTCCGTGTTTGTATGTTTTAAAACGGTTGATTGTTTAACTGGAGGCCGGCCAAAAGTCGTCCCATTAATCTTTACGATACGACGATACGCGTGCGGAAGTATGTACGGTGTGGATATAGAAGGAGTACCAGTTGATCCCGGTGCTAGTTTGTCTTGTTTTTACTGACTTTATTGGTGGTAAATATAAAAACAAAATATTTAAATAAATCATTTTCACTTATAATATTTAAATTAGCACGTTGGACAGAGGGAACCTAGTGTTAAGGCAGTCCGTTCCCTTATTTCCGTGAGATTCAGGAGGCAGTGCAGGTTAAGTGGTGAAACTTAACGCCGGGCTTTTTGCCTTGGTGCCAGAGCGAAGAAATGAAACCATTAATATATAACAATACACACATTTACAAACATTAAAAAGTGCGTAAGATGAGGCCAGTCGTGGCGCAGGGGCACAAAGTGTGAGTGCAAAATCGACTGATTGTGGGTTCGATCCTCACTCGAGGAAATAAAATATTTATTTGAGGTAAAGCGTGGTGTTGAGTTCCGCCACTCAACACGCAATGCCTCTAGATTCCGGCGGAGAAGTTGGGAACGGAGTGTCTTAACACTAGGCTTACTCTGCCTAGCCTGCTGTGTGCGAGATACAGCGTGAAACAGATTTTTTTTACTTATACACGAATTATAATAAAAATAAATTATAATATGGAATATTTAAATTAAGCGCGAAATATAGTAAATTTACTTTTAACAGCGGTAAAAAAACAGTGAAATAGAGATTTCTTTAAGAAATCTGCCTATCCTTGTAAAGTAACTTTTTCGTATTATTATATTTTTGTATGTTTTTTTTTGTGCAATAAACAACAAATATAAATGATTAATTGATAAATAATTTTAACACCTATTTATTAATTAAAAACTTATATTAAAAAATATCTTAATAAAAAGAATTTATATAATTTATTTATGAATAAAAAACCCTTTGGCCGAAATCATTACTTTTCCTACATAATAAATATTACGATATACAGTTGTAAAAGCACGTGAGTCACGGAGTAAATAAAAACAGAAAATAAAATATGCCTAACGGATTTTGTAAGGTCTCATAACTTGCTTCAAAGATATTAACTTAAATTATATGTGTGTGCAACGCAAACCGTATAATTAGGTTTATTATTTAAGATTTACAAACATTAAAAAGCACCTATAGTGGGGCCATTCGTGGCGCAGCGGCACAAAGCGTGATTGTAGACGCGACAGTTCACGTGGGTTCGATTTTCAGTCGAGGAAATGAAATATTAAAATTAACATTTTAATTTCTTTAAATTTCTTAGAGGGCAGTCGTGGCGCAGGGGCACATGGCGTGACTGTAAAACCGACTAGTAGTGGGTTCGATTCCCATTCGAGGAGATGAAATATTTACTTAAATTTATATTTCAATTTCTTCGTTCTGGTGTCGAGGCAAAGTTGAGTTCTACCACTCAATACGCAATGTCTCCAGAATCCGGCAGAAAGTGGGGAACGGAGTGACTTTACACTAGGTTCCCTCTGTCTACCCTGCTGTGTGCGGGATACAGCGTGAAGCTGATTTTTTATTTAAATCTCTTTGCTCTGGTGTCGAGGTAAACATGGCGTTGAGTTCCGCCACTCTGATGGAGAACGGAGTGTCTTAACACTCGGTTTCTTCTGCCTACATTATTGTGGCCAAATACTTCTAGCATAATTCACCTAAATTAAAGAATTATTGTTCAAAGTAACTGTACTGAGAGTACTTGTATACGTAATTTAAACATAGTACGTGCTCTTTAACATCGGAGAAACAGAAGCGATTTATGATTTGTTTTTAACAGGAGGCAAGCTGTATTGTGTTATTTTTCCAAGAACTGATAACTATATCGTATCGTATAGTATCGTCGGCAGATTAAATGCTATATAGATTTAAAAAATATACTACTTCGCAATTTTTTTTAAATAAATATTGAAAACACTATATATCTTTTAATGTTTATAAAACAAATAGTAAAATAATATGTTATTAATATATATATTATAGAATAACTATAGAAGTTGTATAGTGATAGTTTGATTTTTTTTTCTATCTGTACAAGATCTGGTCTGGAGTCTGGACAGCGTGTCGGCAAATTATTTACCCGTTGAGTAATAGCTATCAAAATATTAGTTTTAGCGAACGTACGTGAATCAGATTTAATGTACGAGGTCGATCAAAGAGAAACTCAGTTTGTGTGTTTGTCTTCACACCTTGTTCATGAGAAAATGACAAACTCAAATATGTGGAATATTAGGGTGTTATTGGTGAAGTAGGGCTTTATACTTATTGTTTTTTTGTCAATTTAAGGATAACGATTTCACGTAATTCATAAGTAATTTAAATTGTTTTATAATTTAGAAGACCGCTGTGGCCCAGGAGTACAAGGGTGTGACTGTATAAACATGACTGGTTTAAAATAAAGAACTGGTTTAAATTTATATTTCCATTTCTTGGCTCTGGTCGATTCAAAACGCTGCGTTCTGCTCCGGAATTCCTCCAGAATCCGTCGGAAAGTCGGGAAGGGAGTGTCTTAACACTAGGTTTCTTCTGCATCCCCTACTGTATGACACTGATTTAATTTCTTTTTTATTTATATTACAGTACATAGTAGTTTTATCATGTATCTCTGAAATTTGCTTTTTAAAGACTTTTCGAACTTATGGTACTTATTTCGGTACATTGCGTCTTAGTTGGACATACCCAATACTACAATTATTTAATTAAACTGGGAAATACCACTTAATACCTAAATGTAAACATATTCTCGCGATTGCTTTTAGCCGTCTCGTTCAGACAAACACGCGCCATCTGTACCTTCCAGGATGGTTACTTATTCTTCACATATTTTTAATCTTTAAGATTTAAATATATTCAAATATGTGATTTTATTTTATTGTAATCTTCAATATGTTAAAGCTTTAAGAGTTAAATATATTACTCCTTTATTTTTTTTTAATATCTAATTGATAGCATGCAAATTATTTTCCTATTTTCTTAGCCTTTTTAAATAGAATGCAGCGTTAGGTTCCGCCATATATTAAGTAGTAAGAAAATAAATATCCAAATCACACACAAATAGTTATTTTTTTAAATTTTTATTGAGTGTATAATTATATGTCAGTTAAACTGGTGTTAATCATTTAAGGAGCCGTCCATTAGCAAGTGATATTTTTTTAGCATTTTTAACCGACTTCTGTAAGAAAAGCTAGTTGTCAATTCGACTGTATTTTATTATTATTTTTTTTTTTATATTTATTACCTCAGAACTTTTGACTGAGTAATCCGATTTTGAAGAATCTTTTTTTATTTGAAAGATAGTGCTTCCCGTGAGGTCCTTTTACTTTGGTCTATTTCTGACAATGGTATCTGTGAGAAAATCACATATATCTAAAATTTGCATTAAGTATGTGCGAGGCAAATGGACGAACAACTCAATATCACGCCAACCGATTCCGATTATTGTTTTTTTATTGGAAGGGGTACATTTCAAGGATAATTTAGTAAAAGTTTGGTTAGGTTCTGATTATGGAATCGGGTTAAAATTGAACAAGTTAACAAAAATAAAAAAAGTTTCTAAATAAAAAAAAAATTGTAAAACAAAAACCCCGACTGTATAAAACTAATAAAAAAATATTTGTAAAAACAAAAACCCCGACTGCAGAAACAAGAAAATAAACAAGCCCAATAGTTTATTAGGATTAACAGTCGGGACCTCTTTAAATTATACGGGGTTCCTGGTAAAGATTTTATTGATTGAAGAATTACTTATAGGTCCCGACTGTAAACTATTGGACTTGTTTATTTTCTTTTTAGTTTTATGCAGTCGGGGTTTTTGTTTTACAAATATTTTTTTATTTTTCAGTTTTTTGTTAGAATTCATTATGGTAATCATAATCATGATATAGTTTTTTGAAATCCTCGTAGTAAGCTCTTGAATTTGAGACCCATATTGTGGTATTTGAAACGAAAAAATTGTTTTTCACTAAGTCTAATGACGTCCCACAGCCGCCATAATCATTTTTATTTAACGTCACCTGGGCGTCACGAACACTTGGGCTGCTAATACGAATCTAATGATACCTCAATTATGTAAATCCGTTCAGCGGTTCTGGAGATACGAGGTAATAAAGAATAATACATACATACAAGATACGCGCGAAAAACATAACCCTAATAATAAGTTCTTTGATTTTCACGATTATTACACATTTTAAATGAAACTATTTTAACCGGATTAATCGCGTATATTTGGTACTTTTATACATTTTTGGAAACCCGACGTTTCGAACACTTTGCAGTAGTCCGTGGTCACGGGTAGACTGAGGTGGCATTCGTCAACTGACAGACGAATGCCACCTCAGTCTACCCGTGACCACGGACTACTGCAAAGTGTTCGAAACGTCGGGTTTCCAAAAATGTATAAAAGTACCAAATATACGCGATTAATCCGGTTAAAATAGTTTCATTTAAAACATAACCCTGCCTTAGCAGTCGGGAAAAAATAACAAAAGTCACAAGGGAAATCGTTGTTAAAATTGGCGAACCACGATTTACTGTTTGTCAGAAGTGAGTCGTCAGAGTGAGTGATCCCTCATCGTTGCATTTCTTTTGAACCAACTTAAAAAAAGAGGATGTTCTCATTTTCAACCGACTTCAAAAAAGGGAGAGGAACCCATTTCGCACGAAGTTGGTTTTTTTGTTACAAATTAATTTGTTTAATCGTAAATATGTGGTGGAGGTTTATGACTAACAAAAAAACCACCATATTTCTTGATTTTTACTTACTTACTTTTTATATAAAAAAAAAACAAAAAAAGATATATATTTTCTGAAATTTAAGAGCGCGAAGCCGCTTTTGAATCTCTAGTAGTTTTGTATATACAATAAAAATATTTAAAACTGGTAACATTAGCATTATTTCTAAGAAGTTACACGTGTAGTTCAGAACTTATAGGGGTGCAAAAATGTACTCTCTTAAATGTACAAAACACATTTCAGTACAGTTTCTTATTCGAAATTGGATTTCTCTTTGAAAGCAAACACATTCATTTCCTAGAAGTAAACAAGTATTCTACTTCGTTATTAGGTACATTCATTTATATTCACTTCTGGAGTTTATTTCTGGAGTCATTTCACATTTAGTTCTGGAGTCAAAATTATTCAGAAGGAACTATATAGAACTGACACGATTTGAGGCCAGTCGTGGCGCAGGGGCACAAAGTTTGACAGTAAAACTGACTGGTTGTGGGTTCGATCCCCACTCGAGGAAAACAAATATTTATTTACATTTATATTTTCATTTCTTCGCTCTGGTGTCGAGGCAAAGCGTTGAGTTCCGCCACTCAACACGCAATGCCTCCAGAACGGAACGGAGTGTCTTAACACTAGGTTCCCTCTGCCTACCCTGCTATGTGCGGAATACAGCGAGAAGCTGATTTAATTAAATTTTTAATTTTATATACAACTGTTTGTAACTTTCAATTATAGAATTAATGTATTTGAATTATTATTGAAACAAATTATTTTATTATTCTTTGATGTGCTGTCCGGCGTTTTGCCAAATCAATATCATAAAATAAGCTTATCGGCGATGTACGTATGAATTGCTTCCTAATAAATATTATAAAACATTTACAATGTACGACACGCCTTTGTGGCTTTCTAATTTCATTTATTTATATATATCTAATATATAAGTATAGAGGCCAATCGTGGCGCAGGGGCACAAAGTGTGACTGCAAAATCGACTGGTTGTGTGTGTTGTAATATTTACTTAAATTTATATTTCCATTTCTTCGCTCTGGTGTTGAGAAGCCTCCAGAATTCGGCAGAAAGTGGGCAACGGAGTGCCTTGACACTAGGTTCCCTTTGCCTACCCTGCCGTGTGCGGGATACAGCGTGAAGCTGACTTTATTTTTTTTTTAATATATAAGTGAAATTTCTATATTTTAAAAAAACCTATGCGCTTCAAATTACTTATGTATATATGCACATACAGTTAAAATAATTAAAAAGTTGTATCAAAATTTCAACACCTTCTCATTATGCAGTGAGGTTTCCATGGTTATCAAGAGAAAACTTTCCTATATATTTTACATTTTAAATATTAAAGTGTTAAAATATATATGTATATTTATTAAGCGCGTCCCACAACCTTTGTGGGCAAAAATTATGATTGTAAACGTGACAGGTTGTGGGTTCTATTTCCACTTGAGGAAAATAAATATTTTAATACCTTAATTTTTTCAACCAGTTTTCGAGACCAGCGTTGCCAGACGCCCCGATTTTGGCAGGATGTCCCGATTGTTAGACCAAAAATTAAATGTCCCGATCGGGACAGGCATTGTCCCGCTTTGCACGGATTATTCCACGCACTGTGAAAAATATTTTTTTATTACTTTAAGTTTTTAATTAGTTAATAATAATTTCATAGAAATACAAATAAGTATATTCGTAAGTTATGTATTCTGAAGACTTAACTGCCTTATGTAGGTATTTTTTATAAGTTTATAAATAACAAATTTAATTCTTATAATATTTTTTCATGTCCCCTTTTTGGCGTTAGAGTCCCGCTTTTTTACTTAAAATCTTCAAAAATACCGTCTTTCATCCAGATAAAATCTGGCAACGCTGGTGGACTCAAAATGTGGCCTCTAAAATTCGGCGGAAAATGGGAAACGGAGTGTCTTAACACTAGGTTCCCTCTGTCTGCGGGATACAGCGTGATGCAAAAAAAAATATTTATTAGCTAAATCACAAAGTCATATTTTTAGTTTTTTTTTCATCATACAATCCTCAACACAACTTTTGGACGTCGCAGCCACAATGGCGGCTATGGAAATTTTGAACTTCAAATGATTGAAATTGATGATCGAATTAAATTGATATTGATGAATAGGGCCTTATTCGCGTATCAATACTTTATTGTGCTACTAATAAAACTTGAAAGAGCCCAAACACCGTCTGTATATGTATATATTTTTTATTTTGGTGGATTTTTGCAAAAAGCGAAACGAAGCGAACTTCTCCTTTTTAAAGTCGGCTAAAAATTAAAGTTGTTGGTATTAATTTTAACATCTTCATCGGCGCTCCAAGTAATAGATCAAGTGTTATTCATTATCAAAAAGGAAAAATCATAAAAATATATATACATATTACATATGTATATAGAACGAATATACGATCTCCTCTTTTCTGAAAAAAGGAAGTCGGTTAATTATTAAATAACACTACTTAGATTCATATCAATAGTAACACTAATTCAAATAATCAAATTAAAAATATAACCTACAGAAAGTATGTTACGATTTTTAATTTTTTTTTAAGTGTTATTCCACACTTAGAAAAAAAAACTTATTGAGAAAACGTATAAAAATTTAAACGTAGCGGGACTCGAATCCGCGTCTCCTAGAAACCGAGCAGGCGCTCTGGCCACTAAGCTTGATGAGAACGTATGGCTTAGAGGTTTCCAAAAGGCACGAGTTCGAGTCCCGCCGCGTTCAAATTTTTATAGGTTTCCTAAGTAAGTAGTATGTTACGAATTATGATTAGAATAGGTGAAAATGGCAGAATGAAAGTAGTTAGATTTGAAAAATTATATTACTTACAATACAGTGAGGATGAAAAATGTGGAATACGCACATAACAGGATCTGCAAAGAATATCCAATGTTAAGGCAAGGCAAAGCCAAATTACGTAAAAGCGTATTGAGTGATGGTATTGTAACACCGCTTTACCATTGTCTTTACAGAACGTAAAAATAAGAATTAGAATTCATTAAACGGGCATCGAACCCACAACCGTCGTTGACAATGAGGCCATGTCCCACTGGATCACAATTACCTCAAAAATAAGAGATATATTTGTTAAAATATAATATAAAACAGAGCTATATATATTATATGTACTTGTAAGAGGATGTGCAAAAGGCAGACTTGATGGCTGATAGAAAACACAACGCGCTATATTGCGGTCGTCACCTTGAGATAAAAGTTAAGAAAACCATACATTTACACATGAATAATTTAAATTTTTTTTTTTTCAGTTTCACGCTGTATCCCGCACACTGCAGGGTAGGCAGAGGGAACCTAATGTTAAGACACTCCGTTCCCCACTTTCTGCCGAATTCTGGAGGCAATTCGTTTTGAGTGGCAGAACTTGATGCTCCGCTCAGCCTCGACACCAGAGCGAAGAAATGGAAATATAAATTTAAGTAAATATTTTATCTCTTCGAGTGGGGATCGAACCCACAACCAGTCGATTTACAGTCACACTTTTGGCCCCTGTGCCACGACTGGCCTTATTTTTTTATTATTTTTAATATTTTTGAAACATTTTATTCAAATGTGTCTAAATAAATATTAGGTATATTTCATAAAACAACACAATTCTACAATATTTACTATCTTGTAGGTTCAAAAAACTACTGTCCAGGAGCGTTTACCTCTAGCGGGCCGCAAATTCTTGTGAAGTCAATCGAGAGTTGAATTCCTAATAACATTTATGCGTTATCCACGCCAACGGCGGTCATATTTTAGTTTACAGAGTATTTGTACAAGCAGTTTATAATGAGGCCGGTCGTGGCGCAGAGGCACGAGGTGTGACTGCAAAACCGACTGGTTGTGGGTTCGATCCCCACTCGAGGAGATGAAATATTTACTTAAATTTATATTTCCATTTCTTCGCTCTGGTATCGAGGATAAGCGCGGCGTTGAATTCTGCCACTCAACACGCAATGCCTCCAGAATTCGGCAGAAAGTGGGGAACGGAGTGTCTTGACACTAGGTTCCCTCTGCCTACCCTGCTGTGTGCGGGATACAGCGTGAAGCTAATTTTATTCAGTTTATAATAAAAACTATTTGTAATCTAATACGAATTTGTATTTTCCGCATATTGTAGTTCTGTGTGGTTGTTATGGAAGGTATTGTATTAAACTTGTAGTTAACGGGACAGGTTCTGTGTTCGATTCTCAGTTGAAGATATGAAATATTTAATATTTCCTTTTTTTTTAGCTCTGGTATCGAGGTAAAGCGCGGTGTTGAGTTCTGCGACTCAACACGCATAATTCTCTCTTTCCAGAATTCGGTGAAAAAGTGTCTCAATACTTTCTGCCTATCTTTGGACTTTAAAAAAAAATGTTGTTTTATAATGTCACGTTACGCTAACTTAGAATTAGATATTTTTTTTAGATTAGATAGATTAGATAGACTGTATGTCGAATCATTAGGTTCCCTCTGGTGACCTCCGACGAAAACGTAGAAGATGCAAGATAGCAATTTGTAGCCCACTTCTCTTGTTTCATTAAACAAATATACAGTCACACACCGGTGCCCCTGCGCCACAGCTGACTTTAATAATAATATTAAAGTTAGTCATTATTATTTATTCCTTATTAATATGTATCTATGTATATAGAGGCCAGTCGTGGCGCAGGGGCAAAAAGTGTGCCTGTAAATCGACTGGTTGTGGGTTCGATCCCCATTCGAGGAAATGAAACGTTTATTTATATTTATATTTTCATTTTTTCGCTCTGGCGTCCAGGCAAAAGCGCAGCGTTGAGTTCCGCCACTCAACGGGAAATGGCTCCAGAATTAGGCGGAAACCGTGGAACGGAGTGTCTTAACACTAGGTTCCCTCTTCCTACCCTGCTGTGCGCGGGATACAGCGTGAAGCTGATTTTTTTCTATGATATTATTATATATATTATATATATTTACTCCTTAAATTTCAGTACGAATTTCTGTTAGTTTCTTTGTGTGCCATTTTAACAAAATGTCAGTTCCCATGAAGTGTCACACATTCCTTTAAGATAAATTATAACATTTATTGAATAACATTTAATTTGCCAGCGCTGCACTAATGCATATTAATGATGCAGGATTAAATTAAACTGAGCAAATTATTTATGAATGTCAGAGGTATTAGGTAATATTCTACGGATACAAATTAGAATTATATTTTATTTGTGTCAATTATATTGTACTATTGAGGCCAGTCGTGGCGCAGGGGCACAAAGTGTGCCTGTAAATCGACTGGTTGTGGGTTCGATCCCCACTCGAGGAGATGAAATATTTAATTAAATTTATATTTCCATTTCTTTGCTCTGGTGTCGAGGCTAAGCGCGGCGTTGAGTTCTGCTACTCAACACGCAATGCCTCCAGAATTCGGGAGAAAGCGGGGAACGGAGTGTCTTTACACTAGGTTCCCTCTGCCTACTCTGTTGTGTGCGGGATACAGCGTGAAGCTGATTTTGATTTTTATTTTTATCATTTTAAAGATAATGTTCATGTATTGGACACAAAATTTTCAGGCAAATCAATAAAACAATTGTTTTATAGTTATATTGTCGCACAAAATACTTTATATTGATATAATTTTTTAATTCATGAACCAATTTAAATAGAAAAAAAAAACACGTCAAAATGTCAAGGGACGTTTGCGAAAATACAATAGTGAAACCTCAATTTTGATAACTTAAGCCGTTTCTGAAATTATCGTGCACAAACGCACAGACAAAAACAGATAAAAATTTTAAAACCATTGGTTTAGGTCAAAAATAAAAAAATATTTTTTCTCATATATAAAAAAATAGAGATTTTTTTTTATTTATAACGTTTTTTTTGCTTGCTTTCTATTATTCTTTTTAAGTGACCCTCTATTCATTTCAGTTAAAATTACTAAATATACAGACAAAATATTTTTACTGTCTTATTATATATAGAGATTCGTTTTGATCACGTATTGTACCTTTAATACATCCGCAACAGGTTGTTAATAGAGACCGGAGGACTTGAGTGATATATGATTTCATTGTTTCCTATCGTTGTTACACTACATAATTACGTTTAAAATAATATATTTGGTTAATAAAACAAAAGAAAAACTATTAATTAACAAAAAAAATGTTGATCAATCATAAGAATAGAGGCGGTCGTGGCGCAGTGGCACAAGCGTGGGCTACTTTGTGGGTTCCATTCCCACTCGGGGAAATGAATTATTATTTATAATATTCATTTCTGCTCTCTGACGCAAAACAAAAATTCTAAATGCAAAATGTGACGCTGACTTTCTCCATTCAACATGCTATACCTCGAAAATTTGCCGGAAACTGGAAATTGGAGTGTCTTAACACCACGTTCCCTCTGCCTAAATTGTTATAAGTAGTCTAGAGTTGAAAAAAATAAGAACAAAAGTTTATTTTTATTTTTGAGGGCCAGTCGTAGCGCAGGGGCACAAAGTGTGACTGTAAAATCAATAGTTGTAGGTTTGATTCCCACTCTAGAAGATGAAAGCCTGCAGAACTCGGTGGAGAATGGAGTGTCTTAATACTAGGTTCCTTACCAACCCTACCTAGCCTGATGAACATTTAATTTAATTTTTACAATATATTTTAAAAGCGACCTACAAGTATAAATGCATTTTCCCAATAGACGCTGTTATCTAAACGCACCCTAGATTAGTTCCGAGCATTTATCATAGTCCGTAACGACTATAATTTATTGTGTGACATTATCAATGGACGCACGTGTTCCAGTTACGCAACTGTGAGTTCCTTATTTATAAATCATTACTAATTCCCCGTGACATTAGTGGATGTACGAAGTAGAAGTAGAACAACTGCAATTTTTGTAATAAATATAAATAAAAAATAAAAAATCAGCTTCACGCTGTATCCCGCACATAACGGGGTAGTCAGAGAGAGCTTAGTGTTAAGACACTCCGTCCACTTCACGCTGAGTTCTAGGGGCATTGCGTACGTACGTAGCGGCTTCGCCCGCTTAACTTTATTGTTATTTGATCGATAAATTTTACAAAATCTTTATATATATAGATAACTTATAATAAATTGAGGCCATTGGTGGCGCAGGTGCACAAAGTGTGACTATAAAGCCGATTGATTATGGGTTCGATCCTCACTCGAGGAGATGAAATATTTACTTAAATTTATATTTCCATTTCTTTGCACTGGTGTCCAGGACAACTCAACACGCAACGCCACTCACAACCGCAACGAATTCGGCAGCAAGTTGGGAACGGAGTGTCTTAATACTAGGTTCCCTCTGCCTACCCTGCTGTGTGCGGGATACAGCGTGAAGCTGATTTATTTATTTATATAAATTATAGCCCATGTATTGTATGTTGTTAACTATATTACTGTAAAGTTTCGTCTAAATCTTTTCAGTACATTTTTCGAAAAAGTGGAATAAATATGTATCCTCATAAACTCATTTATAAGATTTTGTATAATTTGGCTATAATGTATAGAAAAGAGGAAAGAGAAAAATAAGAGAGAAAGATTACACTTGTCAGATTATATTCTAATTTACTAGAAAGGCCGTAGCGCAGCGGCACGAGGTGTGACTGTAAATCGACTGGTTGTGGGTTCGATACCCACTCGAGGAGATGAAATATTTACCTAAATTTATATTTCTATTTCTTCGCTCTGGTGTCGAGGCTAAGCGCGGCGTTGAGTTCTGCCACTTAACACGTAATGCCTCCAGAATTCGGCAGAAAGTGGGGAACGGAGTGTCTTAACACTAGGTTCCCTCTGCCTACCCTGCTGTGTGCGAGATACAGCGTGAAGCTGATTTGATTTGATTTGAGTTTTACTAGAAAAAATGAGCATAGAACTATATCACCTTACTTATACTTTTCTCGATTCGATAATAGCTCTAAATACTAAACTATAAATAATATAATAATTTAAAGTGAACTATTCAAAATCAATTATATTGTTACAACCGGAGCTATCATCTTTATTGGTTTCGCCAATAAAGTTTGTATTTGTATGATAGTTTACATCGCGCGCTAGCCTTGCACTGTGGGCGTGGCGGACAGAGCGCGGCGGGGCATCTAAAACACCCTATGAAAAAGTGATCTAGTTAATAAGAGGCAGCGATTTTTTTTATTGTATGAAAAAACTGTTTAATCCTCTGTCACTAATAGTTCTAATATATCAATTTCGTATATTTTGGTAGGTTTAAAAAAAAATTAACACTTAAACAACTCAGTGGAATATGTAGAAGTATGTTTGTTCTGGACCAAATTAAAAAAAAAAAACCAAATTAATAAAATTAACAATGTTTATATGAAGATATATTGAATTAAAAATAACAAAATTTACTATATTACCATAATTATTTATTAATCATTGAATATTTTAATCTGAGTTGATACCACAAAAATATAAGAAAGAAGATAACCTAAGATATAAAAATCACGCATAGTGTTTTTTTTCAATCAGCTTCACGCTGTATCCCGCACACAGCAGGGTAGGCAGAGAAAACCTAGCGTTAAGACACTCTGTTCCCCACTTTCTGCCGGATTCTGGAGGCATTGCGTGCTGAGTGACAGAACTCACCGCCGCGCTTTACCTCGACACCAGAGCGAAGAAATGGAAATATAAATTTAAGTAAATATTTCATCTCCTCGAGTGGGGATCGAACCCACAACCAGTCGGTTTTACATTCACACTTTGTGCCGCTGCTCCACGACTGGCCTGAATTTTTTTTAATATTACAAAAAATTTAGTAATTAATTTAAAAAAATATATTTTTTTTACAAAATCAAGTAGTAAAATGCTTTAGTTTGGGCCGTGGCATTGCTAAGCAGTTCAACAATGCACGCAAGGTGAGGCAACCTGCCGAAAGGGCATATTCAACAGATATAAAACGTGAACATCCCTGAAGACAGTATTCCATCGTCAGAGTTCAAAGTGTAATCGACTATCGGGCCTTATCCATCAAAACAATATGTCGAAATTGGTAAGTATCATATTTAAAAAAATAAATAAATATTTTTATAAATTTCGTGAACATGACTATGTGTGTATCTTTTGTATGTAACAATTTAGTTTATAACATTAAAATATTTATCATGCATGTATATGTATATAGTATTTTTATTTAAAATTGCATTTTATTTAATACTCAACACGCAATGCCTCCAGAATTCGGCAGAAAGTGGGGAACGGAGTGTCATAACACTGGGTTCCCTCTGCCTACCCTGCATTGTGCAGGATACAGCGTGAAGCTGATTTTATTTAAAATTGCAAAATGAGAGCGAATGAGGATATAGTAAGAATACTTTTGAGACAAAGTACTGCGATGACGTCCACCATTCATATTGCAAAAAAACACTCCGTTTGGCAATTCAAACGGAGTATTTTGACATTAAGTTCTCTGCTTACACTTATATTGTATATAGCAATACAATAAAAATGATTTATTTCTAATATTAAAAAATTATATTACACATTTGGACATTTCAGATCTTAATCATAGTATCCATGGCAGCTGTGGTGCGCGGCGCGAGGCTGGACCATTTAGTGCAAGGATATGGTGGAGGCAACAGCGCACCTTTCCATTTCGAAAATGTCAACAACGGCGACGGAACCTACCGCTTCAGGTGATATACTCTACTACTCTACTACAAATGTTAAATAATGTCACAAGATTTGTAATAGTCGATTAGCAAGCGGTATTGGCTATGTACGACATATCGCTAAAATAGCAATGAAATTAAAAATTGTTTATTTTGTGGTAATGTTAATAATCGTACTTTAAAATAAGAAACAAAAAATATTATAAATATAATAGTTTTTGTTTCTTATTTTAAAGTATAAAATATTATATTTTTTGTTAAAAATCAATTTTTTAACAAAAAATATAATATTTTTTTTGACTTAATAGTTTAGCTGTCTCTAGGTAAAATATCGAAACCGAGAAATGCTAATTTATACTTTTATTGCTGTTTTGAACTGTCAAATAGAGAAATTTTCGATTATACGTTTAAAAAAACGCAACAATGACAAACAAGATTATTTTTTTGTTTAATATCTCATTGAATGTAATGCTTAACTAAAATATAATTGGAGACTAATAAGTTCATTCCACTTCCTTCAAATCTAGAATTTATATTTATTGATTCTATTTTTAGTTTACGTACCTCTCGAATATTTTTACTAAAATAAGTAAAGAGGAATAACAAATATTTCTAATGTATTACAGTTATGACACACCAACTGGCATATCTGCGCACGAGAGCGGTGCACCCCGAGCATCAGGTCCGGAAGGTCTTGCTGTTACCGCAGAAGGAGGGTTTTCATACCGCGCACCTGATGGTCAACAGATATCCTTGACGTATACTGCTGATGAGAATGGCTTCCATCCTACCGGCTCCCACATCCCCACACCTCCTCCCATCCCAGAAGCAATCCTTCGTTCATTGGAATACAATAGACAGCATCCCTCGTAAGTGCCATAAAATTATTAATTCAAAAGCTTTTAGAATAGCCTAGAATATAACAACCGCGTGCGTAAAATTCTCACAGCTAAGTAATGCATGAGAATTAAACTATTCCACTTGACTTTTTGACAAGCGCCGAGGCACAGGGGTGTGACTAAGTAAACACGACTGGTTGTGGGTGCGATCCCCACTTGAGGAAATTAAACATTTATTTATATTTTCATTACCGACGAACTCGACGAAAAATGGAGAACGGAGTGTCTTAACACTGATTCCCTCTGCCTACGCTGCTGTGGGCGTGATATAGCGTGAAACTGATTTATTTATTTTATTTAGTTTCTGAATTACCATCGAAATAAGTTGTAGTGCTAATATATTAGTATTATTATTAGTACTTACAGTAGCTATAAAGGTGAACGTTGCGCCAATTTAAATATTTCCATTTTAACGTAACAAAATAATATTTGCTTACTCAAAACATTTCCGCGTACAAATTGTAGGCTTATTATGAAACAGCTTACGGTTTGAATTGTATTAACATCTGCATTCATTATATTTGAATGGAAAATGATGGCTACTTTTAATTATATAAAATGGGCTGTAATTCAAGCTGTTTATTTTATAATTATCTTAAAAAAACTCTAATTAAATAATATTAAGCTTTTTTCTCTGCTTCACCTTCGTCTAAATGGATCCGCGATTTGGTACTAGCGACAGATAGATTGGGATAATTAACTTATAAAATCAGCTTCACGTTGTATCCCGCAACACAACAGGGTAGGGCCGGAACCTAGTGTCAAGACACTCCGTTCCTTACTTTCCGCCGATTTCTGGATGCATTGCATATTGAGTGGCGGAACTCAACGTCGCTCTTTGGCTCGACACCAGAGCGAAGAAATGAAAATATAGGTAAATTTAAATAAATATTTCATTTCCTCGAGTGGGGATCGAACTCACAACCAGTAAATTTTACAGTCACACTTTGTGCCCCTGCGGCACAACTGGCCTCATAATTGGCTTATATTTAAGTTATTTAATTGTTATATTTATTTCATTTATACTAAGGTTATCGGGAATCGTGAATTTATAATTGAGTTATTCAAGTTATAGTTTAATTGAATTATTATTATTTTTAAATTGCCTATTATTTCTACTATAACATTTTAATGAACTTATAGATACAGAGGTATTGCAAATTTTTTATAATTTTTTTTTGAATTGCATGTCATACTGCGTTGCAATCTTGAGAGGGTAAATTTAGAGCAATATTTAATAAGGAGGTTTAGTAGGGTCTGTGTGGAAACGCCATACCACGCCCCGTAAATATCTGGGTTATTTTAAGTGACCCATGACGTTACAATTTTTTTTATCTCCTCGCTGTATGCTCTATGTAATAAAGTAGCTCAACGCATTGTTCTACTAACCTACTACTTTAATTTCGAGACATTGCCTGTTGAGTGGCGGAGCTTAACGCCGCTTTTTCTTCTTACCATAGTTACAAAATGAAAGTTAAAGAAATGTCACAGCCGTCACGTTTACGGTTAGACAGTTAGACACTGCGGCGCTGTGCCACGATGGCGTAACATATCTAATAGCAATTTGGAAATAATCTTATCGTTTTATTTCAATAAAAATCGTGTTAATATTATGATTGTATGATATAATGATTTAGGCCAGTCGTGGCGCAGTGGCACAAAGTGTGACTGTAAAACCGACTGGTTGTGGGTCCGATCCCCACTCGAAGAGATGAAATATTTACTTAAATTTATATTTCCATATCTTCGCTCTGGTGTCGAGGCAGAGCGCGGTGTTGAGTTCTGCCACTTAACACGCAATGCCTCCAGAATCCAGCAGAAAATGGGGAACGGAGTGTCTTAACACTAGGTTCCCTCTGCCTACCCCGCTGTGTGCGGGATACAGCATGAAGCTGATTTTTTTAATTTTTTTTTAATGATTTAATTTTTTTTTTTACTTTAAATATTTTTTTTATTAAATTTTCAGGAACGAAGGTTCATACAATGGCCGTCGCAGCTACTACTAAACTCTTCAACCTCTGGTAGTCTGTACCTCAAGAAGCATGCTCTGTGATATCGTCATACGAATTGAAATTTTTTATACAGCAACTAAACTGTTAATAAAGTTATACAGTATATGAATATTATTTGTTTATTTTACCTTTGGATAAATTTTTCTTTATCTTAAAAATATTAATTTAAAAAAACGTGGTCAATATGTAAAAAAATATTAAATTTAAATTATCAAATTTTATTGGTGTTAATTTTATTATAAACTAGGGAGCCGCCTGTAGTGTTTGGCGCTCCGTTCTCTCTGACTACCCCGCTAGGGATAAAACGTGAAGCTAGTAGTAGTAGTAGTAGAGCCGCCCGCGCTCTAAATATCCAATTAATTACTAATCTGAATTGATTTGAGGCCGGTCGTGGCGCAGCGGCACGAGGTGTGACTGCAAAACCGACTGGTTGTGGGTTCCACTCGAAGAGATGAAATATTTATATTTCCATTTCTTCGCTCTGGTGTCGAGGTTAAGGGCGGCGTTGAGTTCTCCCACTCAACACGCAATGCCTCCAGAATTCGGCAGAAAGTGGGGAACGGAGTGTTTTAACACTAGGTTCCCTCTGCCTACCCTGCTGTGTGCGGGATACAACGTGAAGCTAATTTATTTTTATTTATTTATTTACTAATCTGAATCACTTTCGTCATCTCATAACATTATCATTCTAATGACAACACTTTTACTTTGAAAACTTAAGTTTCAGTCAATTAAAAAAAAATTGTCAAACCAAATACTTTGTTAGTATAACTGTTTTATTTATAAATCGATTTACATAAAATAACACTAAACGTTAAGTGACGTTTGCAAAAATACAATAATGAAAACTAAAATGAAATCGGTTAAGCTGATTCTAAGAATAGCGTGAACAAACCGACAGACAAACAGACTAACCGACAAACAGACAAAAAATTTTGAAATCCTAATTTGGATTTCTATTATATCTAAAAAAAATATAATACTTTAAGTATATTGTTCGACCGTTGATTATAATCATCGCTCCCGTCCAGACCGATACAGTGCAAGGTTATGTATACAGCATAGATACAAAAATTGCGTTACCTTGATATTTATATCGCTAAATTTCTCGAAGCTTAAATGCGTCCTAATACATTAATAACACTAGCTTTCTGATTTTAATGCTATTGTAGTATTAAGTAATTAGGTGAGGCCAGTCGTGGCGCTGCTGCATGAGATGTGACTGTAAAACTGACTGGTTGTGAGTTCGATCCCCATTCGAGGAGATGAAATATTTACTTAAATTTATATTTCCATTTCTTCGCTCTGGTGTCGTGCGAGTGGAGGTTAAACGCGGCGTTGAGTTCTGCTACTCAACACGCAATGCCTCCAGAATTCGGCAGAAAGCGGAGAACGGAGTGTCTTAATACTAGGTTCCATTTTCCTACCCTGCGGGATAGCGCGTGAAGCTGATTTGATTTAAGTAATTAGGTGACCCTTGTCTTGTGGTGAGTAAAATGAAGAAAAATCACTACATAGTATAAAACAAAATCGCTTTCCGCTATCTGTCTCTATGTATCTTTCAAACTAGGCAACGGATTTTGATGTGGTTTTTTTTTAACAGAAAGAATGATTCAAGAGGAAGGTTTGTATAATAAATATAATAAATAACATCCGTTATATAGAGAAATACTGTTATTTTTTATGTTACTTATGTGATGTCGTAAATAATTATTTTTATTATTTTTTTCCGCTTACATTACAAACGCAAGCGGAACTCTATCAAAACTACATACTACTATTGAACTTTCAATCAAAATAATGTATTAAGTATTGTACATCTTAAAAAGATCTAAAGAAAACTCAGCGATGGTATATGTCTTCTTTTATGGATGTCTCTTATCTACGTTGTTAGCATAGTAGGTGTAGCAAGTGTATAAAAATTTCGACGTAGTTTGATGAGAACGTATGGCTTAGTGGTCACAGCGCCTGGACGGTATCCAGCAGGCGCGAGTTCGAGTCCCGCTATGTTCAAATTTTTATACGTTTTCTAAATAAGTAAATATTTAACTGTTTTGATGTTTGGAAATAGAAACTAATGGCGTTGAGTTCTGCCACTCAACACACAATACCTCCAGATTTCGGCAGAAAGTGGGGAACGGAATGTCTTAACACTAGGTTCCCTCTGCCTACCCTGCATTGAGTGGGATACAGAAGCTGATAAAAAAAAAATATTCGATTGTCGTAAAAAAAGTCATATAAGTATTGTGCTGTTACTATATTATGATGTGAACTAACCATGCATGTTTGATTTCCAAAGTTGAACTTAAAAGGAAAAAAAAATCAGCTTCACGCTCTATCCCGCACACTTCGAACTTATAAGGCGGCATTGAGTTCCGCTACAAAACACGGAATGTCTCTAGATTTCGGCGGAAAATAGAGAACGGAAGTGTCTTAACACTAGTATTTATAGTTTCCCAGGTTCCCTGTGCCTGCCCTGCTATGTGGGAGAAACAGGTATGCTATTTGGAAACAGATGGTCTTGACAGACTACAAAGTAATCCTATAAGGGTCCCGTTTATATCATTTTAGGTTCGGAACTCTGATATATATGGAATTCTCATACATTTTCTATTCAATGCAAATAAAATATAATTTGAAATAGCATACAATTTATTGCTCATATTAAGTAGGCATATGCACCGTTTTTAAGTAAAATAACATTATTATAAAAAAAATTAAATTGAAAGTAAGATTGAGACGATTTCTTTAAATTTCATATACAAGAGAAAGTTATCTTGGAGATAATTTACTTTTTGTAATGATATCGCGATAGCATATGAGGGTATACTGTTAAAATATAACCGTTCGTAGGTGATTGTGATGACCGTACTTTCAATTGTTTACACAACTTAAATAAATAATCTTATATTCTAAAATAATATATGAAACTTAGCAAAAAAAGATGAGATAATAATCATTACACAAAAGAGTTTAATATTTTTAACATTGCCGGAGGCTGTTTTACAATCATACAATATTCTACCCATTTTGACTAGACAACGCGTGGCATTAAGTTCCGCTAGCCAACAAATAATGTCTCGAAATTGGCAGACTCGACCGGATCATTACCACCCCCGGCATTTAAAACCGGCGTTAAGTAATGGCTTTATGCCACTGCGTTTCGCATCAGATAATGCCGGGCTCCGGCGCCCAACCCTTCTAAAGGCCGGCAACGCACCTGTAGCTCCTCTGGTGTTGCACGGGGTCGTGGGCGGCGGTAGTCACTTACCATCAGGTGACCCGAACGCTCGTTTGTCTTGTCTTTTCAAAAAAAAATGGAATGTTTGACATTGGATTCTATTTGCCTATCCTGCTAAAAGCATAAAGCTTAAAATAATATATATTTTAAAATTTGTTAAGTATCTACATAGTATCTGAATAACATGATTTTATATGAATTTAATAAAACAACGACAACAAGTTAGTCCTCAAGGCTTAGCGCAATGATTTCGTAACATTAAAACGTATAAACTTTTTATTGTTCTTATAAGTAACATTCTATAAAGTTTTTTTAATTTCATACGATATAAGATATTATACAAGATAAATATTAATAAAAGATATATGTGTTTATCTTATAAGATAGTTGAGAAAATTACTATGAGAATTTCTTATGAAGTTGTTGTGGTACATTTGGGACCTATCGGGACTCTAAAAGTTTATTGTGAGCTTAACGCGTTAGACGTTTATATTTATAATAGTACAAGGTTTGCCTTCAATACTGCTAAAAAAATGGAGGTTTTGGTTCTGAAAAAAAAAAATCTATTGTGGGAGATTCTTCACGCTGTATCCCGCACATGGCATTGCAGGTAGAGGGAACTTGTGTCTAGAAGTGTCTAGATACTTTCGTTCCCCACTTTAAGCTGGATTCTTGTAGCCTTGCGAGTTAAGTGGCGGAACTCAACGCCGCGCTTTGCCAAAGCGGAACCGTTTCATGCTCCAGAGTCGAACCCACAGCCGACACTGCATCCCGATTATAGCTAAAAGATAAACTTAAAACAACCCATGCTTAACTCTCTCTGTAATAAATAAAAAAAAAATCGTATTAAGAGGCGAAACTAAACGCCGAACTTTATCTTAATAATAGAGCGAGGCAGCGAAAATATTGAATATAATTTGATTATTATATATTAAATTTATTATATAAGACTAAATTAGTTACCTGTCATTATCAGTGCCATCTGGTAGCAACGTTGCCGTCAACACGCTTACCAAACCGTACCGTCGTAGTAAGTAGTGAATAAATTTTCTAATAACTATTATGTGAAACAATAATCGATTGAAAAATTAAGATTTTTTTCCGCTCCGTGGAGCATGCTCCGTGTATGCGGGATACAGCACGCTGTATCCCGCATACAGCAGGGTAAGAGGGCACCTAACCCTAACCTGGCGGAACACCAGAGCGAAGAAATGAAAATATAAATGTAAATAAATATTTCATCTCCTCGAGTGGGGATCGAACCCACAACCAGTCGATTTGAAGCACACTTTGTGCTCCTGCGCCATGACTGGCCTCAAAGATAAATTTAGATTTATGAAATATATCGTTTAACAAGAAGTCAATTATGAGTTACAGTAAATTGTCTATTCAATTTGTATTATCTAACAAATATTATAAATGTGAATGTTAGTCTGTTTGTTACGCTTTCTCGGCCTAGCTACTGAACCGATTATCACGAAATTTTGTACTCATATTCTCAGGGGTATTAACAATGACATAAGATATTTTTCATTAGATAAAAATATATTTTTTGAATAATAATTATTTTTTGTTGTTTGAGGAGTCTCTGGTATACACATAAAAACATGAATGCTTTCGTGAGTGGATCGCTAGATTGTTTAAATATTTTCGTGGCAGTGTGAGTTGGCAGCTAAAGATAACGCCATACTTTATCTAACTAGACTGTGCAGATGAAAATATTTTATTGTTCATTTTAAGAATCTTTTTATGTAACTTTTTAAATTCATTTTAGCAGCTTCACTTCGTAGCTGCAAACAGCAGGGCTGGCAGAGGAAACTTAGTGTTAAGAAACTCCGTTCTCCATTTTCCACCGAATTCTTAAAGCATTGCGTGTTCAGTGGCACAACTCAACGCCGCGCTAGCCTCGGCACTAGAGTAATAATATTTATTTAAATTAAATACTTCATTTTTCGAATGGGGATCGAACCCACAACCAGTCGCGCTTACGACGCCACGAAGGCCTCACTTTTTAAATTACAATTTACAACCGGACGCTGTCTGGCAATTATTAATTTTCATTTATTGACTCCGTATAAGAGCTCATTTTAATGTAATATCAACATTGCGATAAACTAATTAACATGTATGTATGTAAATTAGTTGCGTTTTAATCAGTAATTATAAATAAAAAAAATGGTAACATTTCATTCAATAATATGTATTCACATGCCTTTTTAAATATTTATAATACATTTTAAGCCTTAAATAAATAATGAGTGCTCGTCTGTTCGTGGTATCACAGTCCTAGAACTCTTGGAGTGTCTCCTCCGCTTATTCTATTCTTATATAAAAACAATATTAAAATTGATGAGATGACAACGCATGAAACTTATATTTAGGGCTATCTATTATTAGCTAAGAAAGCGCGTAGTAGTAGTAGTAATTCAAAAAAATACAACAAAGCCTAGTAGTATATTTCCACAGGTCCGTCCGTATATTGGTCTAAGAAACGACACTGATCCGTACAAAAACAATTGATTTATAAATGACATTAAAAAAACTATACATATTAAATAATAGTTTCAAATTCTCTCCATGTAGCAAAGAAAAAGAGAAAATTTGTTATTTTAAAAAGAAATAATAAATAGAAAAGAAAAAAAGAACAATAAATATAAAATATCTAAGAAATTTTAAAGTATCTGTTTGTTTAGGACATTGCATCTATAAAAACTTCAAATCAGTGACGTATCTTAGATATTTCTATAAATGAGATCAGTAATGGTAGCCGCCCGCGCCACCACCACCAGAACCGGAGCCCCCGAAACCGCTTCCCCCAGATCCAAACCCACTGCTGGAACCTCCGAAATTGCTGCCGCCTGATCCACCGTTGTATGACCCCTCACTGTTTAATAATTGTAAAAGAAAAAAATGTTTATTTACACAAGTATCTCATATTATGAAACTAAAGAGTTCGTTTAGTTGAAAGTTAATCTCAGGAACTATAGGTTCGAATTATAAATTAGATCGTTATACAAAATTGTTATAAAAGTGATATTCTAAACAAAAGTGTAGGATACTCCAATTTAAGGTATTATTACGAGGTAACTTTGACCAGTTACGGAATAACATTATCTAATATAGGCTACCGGCTATATTACATAACAGTCGTGACCAGCCAAAGTTACCTCAGGCACTTAGAATACGTCTTCCAAGTGCCCGAGGTACCTTTGGCTAGTGAGAGATACATATCGTACATTCGTATATGAACCTTAGTTATTTCCATTGAACCACAGGCTCGAAGCTGACAATTCAGCTAAAATTTAATCTAAAATATATGATGGAAAGAACATATTTTTGTTATATTATGTTTCCCTCACTCAGCTTCACGCTGTATCCCGCACAGAGCAGGGTAGGCAGAGGGAACCTAGTGTTAATACACCCCGTTCCCCACTTTCAGTCGAATTTTGGAGGCATTGCGTGTTGATAGGCAGAACTCAACGCCGCGCTTTGCCACGACATCAGAGCGAAGAAATGGAAATATAAATTTTAAGTAAATATTTCATCTCCTCGAGTGGGGATCGAACCCACAACCAATCGGTTTTACAGTTACACTTTGTGCCTCTGCTCCACGACTGGCATCTTCTTTCACTGGTTTTAGTAAATCGAACTCACGACTATGGCGTTATAACGCTAAGATAATGTTTGTTGGCTACTTTCCAACTCGGAAGTCAAATGGGAGTGAGTGGGTCAAGAGCAAAAGATTTTCAATTAATAGTTTTTATGTAACCTAGAAAAGTATACGGAAACACCACGAACTATAATAGTTGAAAAAACTTTTATTTAATTTCACTTCGCGTACGTGAAGTTAGGAATATTATTATTAAATTTTTTGTTAAATTTATTAAAGTTAGTATTTGGAATAATATAAAAATTCTATGTGAATATAGCAAAAATATTATTTTGAAATGGAGTTTATAAGTCTCGGATAAAAATGATATCGTGCGGCAATGCGGTAGTCGGAATGTGTCTTTTGGGGCTTTTCAGCTTTGAGCGTTAGCCCGAATGGTGATGGTAAAAGAGAATATAGTGTCCATACACTCCGTTCTCCACCCTCACTGAAGTATGTGACATTGCGTTGCGGTATTATAAATACAAGACAAGAGATTAATCTTCATTATTACATAACATATTGATACTTAATTCATAAACCAGGTAACTCTCCACCTGCGTCAATTTTACAAGAGTGCTATTTCTTCCAGACATTTCAAAAAATATTTTTGTTAAATATACTTAAAGCTAAATAATCAAAGTAATTTATATTTCTTATAATTTCACAGCGACGAAATGAAAATATTAAATATTTCACGTCCTCGAGTGGGAATCGAACCCACACACTTGTGCTTCTGCGTCAAGACTGTCCCCACTAAATTTTCTTAAATGAAAAAAAAATTAACTACTTACGATGAAGGATTGCGTCTATTAAATTCGATTGATTGCAATATAGCTTCCGGGATGGGGGGAGGTGTAGGAAGATGGGAACCAACGGGATGGAAGCCGTTTTCATCAGCTGTATAGGTTAGGGAGATTTGTTGGCCATCGGGGGCGCGGTAGGAGAACGCGCCTTCGGCTGTCACGGCTGGTCCTTCGGGGCCGGGGGCGCGTGGCGCTCCGCTTTCTTGTGCTGATATGCCGTTACCGGTTTCGTAGCTATAATAAAATAGATAGTTTTTTAAATAAATATGTGAATAAAATAATTTTTTTAATGGAATTAATTGTAGAGCGTTTAACTTAGTTTTCTGATATTTAAAAAAATTAAAAAAAAAAAACAGTTTCACGCTGTATCCCGCACACAGCAGGGTAGGCAGAGGGAACCCAGCGTTAAGCCACTCCGTTCCCCACTTTCCGCGGAGTACTGGAGGCATTGCGTGTTGAGTGGCGGAACTCAACGCCGCGCTTTGCCTCGACACCAGAGCGAAGACATGAAAATATAAATGTAAATAAATATTTCATTTCCTCGAGTGGGGATCGAATCCACAAGCAGTCGATTTTAAGGTCACACTTTGTGCCCCTGCGCCACTGGCCTAATTAAAATTGTTAAAAGTATTTTAAAAAATACTTTCAACAATTTTAATTAAATTTTTCTTAGTAATAAAATATAGAAATATTAATGGGTCTTAGTAATTCCCTTAATGTATTTTTTAAAACAGGCTACAATTACACTATATTGTTTTAATTAAACCTTTTTAAAGCTGTTATTAAATAGTATATGATTTAGAGGCCAGTCGTGGCGCAGGAGCACAAACCTGCGACTGTAAACGCAATAAGTTAAGGGTTCGATTCTCACTCGAGGTAATGTAATATTTTATATTTTCATTTCTAAGGTCTGAAGTTCTACCACTCGACAAGAAATGTCTCCATAATTTTACAAAAAATGGATCAGAAGTATCTTAATGAGCACGGAGTGTCTTAAAACCAGATTCCTAGGTTCCCTCTGTCTACACTGCTATGTGCTGGATACAGAGTAAAGCTAAAAACAATACATTATTATTACAAAATTTAAATTATAGAACAATCTGTAAAGTGGAGTATATGCAACATTACAGCAAAGAAGCGGTAGACCTCACTCTAGAACTTTCTCTAACGTCGCAAGTACTAGGTGCCTAGACTTCCTTAAAGATTAATTACTGTTTGGAAACATGAAATAATTTTACTTGAAATTGGGTGATGATTATTTAATCCCACTCAAGGAGATGAAATATTTACTTAAATTTGTATTTCCATTTCTTCGCTCTGGTGTCGAGGCAAAGCGCGGGGTTGAGTTCTGCCACTCAACACGCACTGCCTCCAGAATTCGGCAGAAAGTGGGGAACGGAGTGTCTTAACACTAGGTTCCCTCTGCCTACCCTGCTGTGTGCGGGATACAGCGTGAAGCTGATTTATTTAATTTTTTTATTATTTAATCAACTACGAAATAATGCTAACCGTAGCTTTTAGGAAGACTCTGTATGGGATATTTATTATACAAACTATCCTACGTTGTATAAAAGTGAGCCATAGCTTTTTAAGTTTTAAAGTATTATTCCACGCTTATGATATTCGTGGGTTCAAATCCCGTTACGTTAAAAAAAATATGTTTTCTAAAAATTATTCTAACATTTGTAGTATGACATTGTCAAAATGGTCTAGTTTCACATACAAATAGTTTGCCACATATTCGTATGAAAAGGATAACGGTATCTATCGACATCCTACTAATATTATAAATGTGTAAGTTTGTAAGTTTGTGAGAGTTTGTTGCACTTTCAAGCAAAAACTACTGAACGGATTAAGATGAAACTTTACAGCTATATAGCTTATACATCATTATGACACATAGGTATTAACATACAGTTTAAGAAAAGATTTTATTTTATTTGGATTTAATGTAAAAATAAGTTAGGGCGGGCGAAGCCACGCGTGGTCTCTAGTCTCTGTATTTTAAACTGAAAAGCTTTAAAATGTGCCATATAATCTTTTCCAAAAGTGACGTAAAAATAAATAATGTATTGAAAAATATCTTCATTATTAGAAATATGGCGACCTTATACAGAAATGAATATCTAATATTGAATTTAAAAATATAAATTAGCAATTTTAAAATAGATAACATAAATTATAAAAAATCTCTGCCCTGAGGGTTAGATCTGAGGCCAGTCGTGGCGCAGTGTCACGAGGTGTAAAACCGACTGGTTGTGGGTTCGATCCCCACTCGAGAAGATGAAATATTTACTTAAATTTATATTTCCATTTTTTCGCTCTGGTGACGAAGTTAAGCGCGGCGTCGAGTTCTGCCACTCAACATGCAATGCCTCCAAAATTCGGTAGAAAGTGGAGAACGGAGTGTCTTAACAGTAGGTTCCCCTGCTTACCCTGCTGTGTGCGGGATACAGCGTGAAGCTGATTTTTTTGATTATAAAAAAAAATGCATTTGAAAAAAAAAAACGATAACTGTCTCAAAGTGAAGTAAAGTTAATAAGGTCAGCTAAATGCTTGAAGCGTGATCGCCTAACAACTAACGAGCTGAGAGACAATCCCTTACATCTGACTTTCAAATGTTTGAACTACAGCACAATGCCCTATTGTGATTGTTCAACTGTTGCAGAAATTAATATCTTGTTAGGCCCATACAATTGTATGATATGTGATAAAAAGCTACCTAGTCGTTTAGTACTTGATATTGTCTTAGTGTTGAATATATTCAGCTACCAGCATATTATTTAAGATGAAATTTGTGGCTAATCTTCAGTATTGAAGAGGTACCCAAAGAAGAAAGAGAAGAAGAAGATACTTTATAATTTTGTCTGTAACTTACACTTCTAAAAGAAGTGAATTCAATATTTAATGAGCTTAAGTAGGCACTGACTGCTAACCATCAGGATAGAAGAGGTATCCGATGAAGAAGAAGGTATTTCATAATTTTACCTATAGCTAATTTTTTTTTACAGCTTCACGTTTTTTCACACAAAGCAGAAAGTCCCTCTATACTTATTATTAGGACACTCAGTTTCGGAAACCGATAATTTACATCTAATATGTACAATAAACGTATGTATATTGAACACAGAATAATAAATCTTTTTTCAAGAAAAAAATACCTGAATTTGTAAGTGCCGTCGCCGTTGTTTTCGTTTTCATATCGGAGTATGGGTATATTTGGTCCTCCCGATCCGCCTCCAAAACCGCTACCGCCACTGAAGCCGCTTCCGCCGCCAAAAGATCCTCCGCCAAGTCCTCCGTTACCTCCTCCACCTCCAGCTCCTCCGGATCCCAGTCCTCCCAATCCTGCGTTACCTCCGCCAGGCCTCGGTGGTAGGTACTGAGGTTCCAGACGACCACATGACGCTAAGGCCAAAAGCGCTGATACCAAAGTAATCTGTCAAAGTATAATCATTTTAATTAATTATTGTTGTTTCGAGGCTAAGCGCGGCATTGAGTTCCGCCACTCAACACGCAATGCCTCCAGAATTCGGCAGAAAGTGGGGAACGGAGTGTCTCAACACTAGGTTTCCTCTGCCTACCCTGCTGTGTGTGGGATACCGCGTGAAGCTGAAGTTGACGTGCATATATTAAAAAATATTTCAATAAGGAACTATTTACATCATCCTTTTAACTTATTATTTGATATTGAACTAAAGTTTAGTGGCAGTTTAAATCGTGATACCTGACTTTTAATCTTCTTACCTCATTATAGGTATCATGATACGTGATACTTATAATAAGGTAAGAAGATTAAAAGTTTACTTAATATATTATGAATAAATGATTGCTATAATCATATATTATAGCTTATAGTACCTATAATAAAAAGTTTTCACGTTATATTCGAGTATATTACTATGAAGGTAACTTTAGTTCTACAACAAATTTTCAGCATAGATTAGCCGTAAAAAGAGTATAAGAAGCATATAGATTTTTAAGAACAAATATATTTTTAGCCGTAATTATTATTAAAAAATATTTAAAAAAATGGCACAGTAGCACAAGCGTGTGACTATAAACGCGACAGGTTGTGGATTCGATTCCCTCTCGGGTAACGAAATATTTAAATCTTTGTCTGGTGTCGAGGCAAAAGCGCGGCGTTGAGTTACACCATTCAACAAGCAACGCCTCCAGAATTCAACGGAAAATAAGGAATGGTGTATCTTAACAAAGTGAAAAAAAAGCAAAAAAGTCTATTTTTTTTCTATTTTATAACTAAAAATAGTACTAATCTAACAAATTTAACTTTTAATCCACTCACCTTTATTTTAAACATCATATTATTATATAGAATGTATTTTGTACGAGCAGGCACTCTTCGTTCAGTTGTTTGCTGAATACTATTTGCGAAGATGTGCCTCGTTTTATATTGCTCCGGTTTGCCCTTTCGCGGTTGCTTCACCTTGTGCGTGGTATCGGTGAATCCGAGATTTTAGACTTCCCCTTAGGGCGATCTAGACTATAATATATGGATTCCCTAAATAATAATAATAATAAACTTTATTTATCAAAATTTATAGTTTTTTAATACAAATTATCTTAGCATATTAGTTAGCTATATATATATTTATTTTTTGCGTCACTAATTCTGCAGGCATTGCGTGTTGAGTGATCGAACTCAACGCCGCGCCTTGTCTTCACGCCAGAGCGAGGAAATGAAAATATTATATATTTCATTTCCTCGAGTGGAAATCGAACCCACGACCTAGCACTGCCCTCAGATATATACTTATTGCGATCTTTGTGGATGCCGCTGTTGCTGTACTAGAAGACCACATATCCCTCAGAACACCTCAGAATTGGTAGCATTTATTAACAAGTAACAGCTAGTTAAACTGTAAAGAATAAAATCATTTAAATGGTATATTGTTTTATACTGTAAATATTTATTTGTAAGAATTGATATCATAAATTAATTTTGCTATATAAAATTGCTTGGATTTTGTAGAGACCACTCACAAGCTTATACTGCTTAGACTGTAAACAGAACAGGCCGTGGGTTCGATTCCCACTCCAAGAAATTAAATAATTAACATTTCTAATTCTCTGTTGATTTCCCAGTTCTCCATCTGCCTACTCTACTGCGTGCGGGATACTGCGTGAAGCTGGTAAAAAATTTGGTAAAATGATTATTTCATCCAATAAAATAATCTGTATTCTTTTTTCTTATATTGTACCGATACTATACTATATGATATTATATTATATGATATTTATGACAACATTTCACTCTATGATCAGTTGGAATTATTTAATTAATTTATAATATAGCGTCGTGTTACAGAAATGCAGTCAACATTCTTGTGCCATTCCACGAGGGTGCCATTATAATGATAATTATCTACCAATATGTCAATTAGATTTATAAGTTCATGGTAATTGTTCATGTGAAATAGATTTATTATAAGCTTCACGCTGTATCCCGCACACAGCAGGTAAGGCAGAGGGAACCTAGTGTTAAGGCACTCCGTTCCCCACTTTCCGCCGAATTTGAGAGGCATTGCGTGCTGAGTGGCGGAACTCGACGCCGCGCTTAACCTCGACACCAGAGCGAAGAAATGAAAATATAAATGTAAATAAATATTTTACTTCCTTGAGTGAGGATCGAACCCACAACCAGTCGATTTTACAGTCATACTTTGTGCCCCTGCTCCACGACCGGCCTCAACTTGATTTGATTTTTGATTTTAATTTTATTAATATCGTAGCACAGGGGCACAAGCGTGCAACTGTAAACGTGACGGGTGTGAGTTCGATCCCCAATGCAATTAATGTTTTCATGTTTTCGCTCAGCGAGGCAAAACGCGGCGTTGAGTTCCACCACTCAATACGCAATGCCTCGAGAATTAGGCGAAAGTAGGGAACGGAAGTGTCTTAATGGGAACACAATATCTTCACAGGTTCTTTCTGTTTACCCTGCTTTGCTTATGATGCTTTGTGCGGAATGCAGCGTGAATCTAATAATATTTTTTTTTCGTATTTCTGCGCATCTTTCGCATAATCACAAGGTGGGAAAGTGAATTTAGTGATATATCACTTTGTCCTACACTTTTTGGGCCTTTCTGTCTCTAGACCGAAATACTTTTAGTATAGATAGATATAGATATATGATATTGATTGTTTTAGAAAAGCTTTAAATAAATATCACTAAAGAACAATTTTAGTATTACATATGACCATCAAAAAGTCTGGTAAAATAAATTTTTCTTTAAACAAAAATCGTCCATTTTTCGTTACAATTCAAATATTTGTTTAGTTGAGTTTGTAACTTTTTCAATAAGTCACCAAATATCTTGAAGTTAGCTTCTTAATATAAGTTTACAATTATTGTAGTAATTTGTAACAACTTTTTTTTCTTTCTCCATTACACTGAATTTTATATTTTCTTTTCGATTTAATACAATTTACATTTATATATTTTCTTTCAGCTTTACTCTGTATCCCGCTATTATCAGGGTAAGCCAGAGGGAACCTACTGTTAAGACACTCCCCTCCCCATTTTCCTCCTCATTTTTTACTTTTCTTTGAATTCTGAAGGTATTACGTGTTGCTGGTGCGCTTTGCCCCTACACCAGAGCGAAGAAATGGAAATATAAATTTTAAATAAATACTTCATTCCTCGAGTGGGGATCGAACCTACAACCAGTCGCGTTTACATGTATGACCCTGCGTCGCGATTGGCTCCTAAAATGTCTCTCAATTTCATTTATTTGAGTACGGAACCCTAAAAAGACCATAATAATGTGAATTATGTGTGGTGAAAAGGTTTATATACATATAGTATAAGGCTAAAAAAAAAAAATACTGTAAATTTTACAGTAAATTTTATCAAGTCCATCCCGTCATTCTTCGCCATTCCTCAACAGTTGGCTATTTTGCGTTGGGTCAGGTGATAGGTTCTGCCCTCCAGTGGTCATATTCAGGAAAGACTGTGTTGAACAGTAAATATTATATAAGTGACTGTAGAAATATTGACAGTTTGATATTAAATGTGAAAGTTTAAAGAATAAATATTTTTAGCTGAGCCATTATTTTATTTTAAAATATGCCTTATTAGCTAAAAATCTTAATTTTCTTAAAGGAAAAAAATATATATGAAGAAAAATGCGATCTCAATATATCCATATATGTATATTTTTATATTTTTTTAAAGAAATAGGTAAAAAAAATACTTAAGCTTTCATTTAACAAAACCGAACATTCTGTTAGAAGTAAAGGTAAATGACAATAGAATATCAGATATTGGAACAAATGTCACCGCTGAAGTTCACGTCCGTGACCAAACGGATACTAGCGCACCTCTCTCGTCATCTCGAGAATTGAAATTGATATAGGAAACTTTGTGTATTTATATTTAAAGAAATAATCTATATCTATGTAATATAATAATTATGTTACTTGACAGTGTTTATTGATTTGTTAAAAGAACCAGACAAGCGCGAGTCGGGCTTGCCCACCGAGGGTTCCGTAAAAAATTGAGATCTTGAGCTTTTTCTGAAATTCAGGCTTAGCCAGAGCCCTTTCATCTGATACCTCAATTGAACTAGCTGCTTTAATACTAAATTTTGGCCCCTTTATTAAGGTTATTATTTTTTCCTGAACTAGTAGTACCTGTAGATGTTTGCTGTCAAATTTCATAGCTCTAGGTTAACTGGAAGTACCCTATTTATTTTGATTCTCTTTATAGTGTTACAATACGCGATTATTGCTATTTAAGGCGATTATTTTTTAAGATTTAACCGGAAATGTATAGCTTTTAGATTTTTTCCTGTACTAGTACTACAAATACTACTTCAAATATTACAATTCTAGTATCGAATCGATAGTATCGAAATATACGTTTTTTGCGATACAATTATAATATAATTTTCTTATTTAAGTTCCAAGGTATCACCATGTACAGACACCTATCGGTCACGATTTTATTATAACTTAATTCTTCTTCTTCAGCTTCACGCTGTATCCCGCACACAGCAGAGTAGGCAGAGGGAACCTAGTGTTAAGACTCTCCGTTCCCCACTTTCCGCCGAGTTCTGGAGGTGTTGCGTATAGAGTGGCGGAACTCAACACCGCGCTTTACCTCGCTTTACACCAGAGCGAAGAAATGGAAATATAAATGTAAGTAAATTTTTCCTTTCCTCGAGTGGAGATCAAACCCTCAACCAGTCGATTTTACAGTCACACTTTGTGCCCCTGCGCCACGCCACTGGCCTCAATTTAACATTTTTATTATTATTGTTCATACGAAAATTTTTATATATATTTAACTATATATAACGAGTGAGATGCAAGCGATATTGTTCTGGACATTCACGACATTCTTGTAAAGTAAAGAATGGCGAAGGACGACCAAGCTTAATACAGTTTTATCATTGCCATTTAAAAGTACTTTTAGTTTATATATAAAGATAAATATATTTTCATTTGTTTTATCGTCTCGATATATCCCGCCCACTGCAGAGTAGGCAGAGGGAACCTAATGTTAGGACACTATGTTCCTGATTTTCCGCCGAATTCTGGAAGCCTAGGAAAAGGCTTGTTGATCGGCGGAGCTCTACGCTGTGTTTTGTTCTGACACCTGAGCGATGAAATGAAATTAATATTTAATTTCCTCGAGTAGGAATCGAACCCACAACTTGTCGCGTATACACACTTTGTGCCCCAGCGCCACGAATTTCATTTAATGTTCTCTTTAAATAAATGCGACTTATATAATTTGAATATAGTTGAAAAAATACCAAAGTAAAAAAAAATAAGGAAGAAACTTCTATTCAGACACCTAAAAAAAATAGTTTCTAGGTTTTACTATCAAGAAGTCAATTAAATTTATAATATTATGTAAAAATTTGACCTTTTAAATACAACTGACTTTTTACATTGTTCGATACAATAGCTTTATTAGCCTTTAAGGATTTCTTGCACCACTTTAGCGAAACGCCTATTATAGTTAATCTTTATATATATACATTTTTATTATGTTCTGAGTATTCATTTATATTTTCTTCAATACATTTTTTTTATTCGGTATTTATTCATTTTGAAACAAAAAAACAAATAGTGACTCTTCTACTAAAAGTGAAGCCTTGCTTCAGGTTTTTTAATATATTTTTTTACTTCTAAGTTCTTTATTAAAGGTAAAATGAACCTACATATTAGAAAAACATTTTTTGAAATTAAAATAAATTGTTGAAAAATTATCAATTGTTCACTCAGAGAAAAATATGTGTGAGATTCATAAACAAAAAAGGTATCACCTACATAAGTACATTAAATAAAGATAAATATAATAATAAATCGGCTTACACATAAAAACAATTTTGCATCAATTTCACACAAAGTGTGACTGTAAACGCGACAGGTTGTAAGTTCGATTCCCACTCGAGGAAATGAAATACTTAATATATTCATTTCATCTCTCTGACTCGACTTTTCGAGAATTCGAAGAAAAAATGGAGAACGTAGTGTCTTAACACTAGGTTCCCTCAGCGTAATGCTAAAAAACAAAAATAATCGTACAAAAAAACATACTGTTTTACTATAATAAATAAATTATCTTTAAAAATATTTAAAAAATTAGTTAAAAATTATTATTTAAAGGATGATTCAGCTTGAAATGACATCACAACTCACTATTATAAATTGTATTATTATATATATTAGTATATTATAATATTATATATTCTTCAAATATATAATATGTATTATGTTTATGTATTAGGATTTAATATGATATGTAAGTTTATTTACACCACCCACTCTATTCTATCGCATATATCCTAACCCAAAGGTTGTCTGGTAGAAATCGCTGATTAGCGATAAGACTGCCTTTTGTGTGTCAATTGTTCTATCTTTGTTCTTTTTATATCTTTTATTTCCTAAGGAATAATTGTGCACAATAAAGTGTAAATAAATAAATAAATAAATAATAAATAACCAAAGCCAGAAGCAAAATAAATAGTTAATATAAATAAGTATAGAACTCGTGTCGACGGTATTCCATCATGATAATAATATTTCACGAAACACGATCACGCGTAAACTCTCTCACGATGGGTTGAGCTTCGAATGTATATAGGTATTCGAGGAAGGGTAACTACGGTACGTAACTTGGTACCACTTACTAGGCTTGTAGCCATATTTGGCAAATATTAGTGTGAGATGCCGTTGTGGCGCAGTGGCATAATGTGTTTTACAGTTAGAGTGACAGTTGTGGGTTCAATTCTCACTTGGGGAATGTGCTATTTAATATTTTAATTTTTCTCGTATTAGTAACAGGACAAAATGCGATGTTAAGTTAATTTCTACCCTACTATATAAGGATACAACGTTAAAAAAAATTAAATATGCCTTATTTTCGCCATTCATTTCATCTATTTAAAATATTCAAGTACACATATTAGAATAACGAAATTATAACTTTTGTTTATTTATTCTAGAACTTAAAACGATATTTAGATTAAATAAAAATCCTATTTTCGAAACACATAAGAAAGTTTTCTTGGGGATCTCGCGAGGTAAATTTAATTGTGTCGAACAACCCCCTTGGTACATCCCCTAGGGGTATGTTTGTAAAAACTGGACAAGCCCGATTCGAACTCTCCCACAGAGGGTTCCGTACAAAAACTGGCAGTCTCGAGCTTTTTTCTAAAACTCAAGCTTAGCTTAGCCACACCTTTTTCATCTGATACTTCACTTAAACTAGCGGCTTTAATACCAAATTTTGGCCCCCTTTTTAAGGCTATCATTTATTAAGATTTAACCACAAATGTATGTTACTACCTGTAGATGCTAGCTGCCAAATTTCATAATTCTAGGTCAACAGGAAGTACCCTATTAATTGATTCCCTTTAAAGTATCGAAAAACGCATTTTTGCTATATAAACGGCCATCACTTTTTTTAACTAAATTTGGAAATATTATTTTTTCAGGAAATCATGAGGCGATAGATCTGAGAATATGGTTTGAATTTCAACATGATATTTCCAAACGTTTATGAGACAAATACTCTTGACACACTACACTACACCGACAGACATACAGACAGATGGACAACAAAGAGATCTTATAAGGGTCCTTTTTTACTTAAAAGGCACGGAACCCTAAAAAATCAACATATTTTATTCGCTCTACACTTGCACGTCTCTCGTGTATAAGCGGAAATAAATTGAACTATTCTGAAATGGTTATAACAAAGATTTATCAAGTCACGACTCACGTCAATATTAACCCGTTATGATTTTTTTTTAATATTTGCCAGATTTTAATTTACAATAACTTTTTAACACTCTATGTGAAAAGGGTGGAGGGGCTAGTTTGACCTATCTCTCTATCTGTGGCACCATACCTCCTGAATGACTGAGCCGATTTGAGTAGGGGTTTTTAAATTGAAAACCTTGTTCACCTGTTGTGTTCTTAAGTTGTGTTTTATGAAAATCAGATTAGCAGTTTAAAAGCTAGAGGTTTCTCTAAACGAGTAATGACATCGTCTGTCTGTAGATATCCAATTGGCAGACAGAAATATTTTAATTCTTTCTCTCTGGTAGCATAAAAGTGAGGCTTAGCTCCGCCACTCATCACGCAACGAGTCGAATTCGGGCGGAAAGTGAGAACCAAGTGTTTTGATTCTTAGTAATCTCTCCTTAATAACAGTAAAAATTAACGAAATTGTTCTATAGTATATCTATCTTATAAACATAACATATAAGTTAATAATATAAACTTTATTTCGAATTTTTAAACATAAAAAAATATGTAAAGAAGGTAAAATGAAAGAAGAATGAAGGTAAATAACTAAAATCAAATAGAATAGGTTACTTGTTTAGAAAACGTATAAAAATTTGAACGTAGCGCCTGGTCGATTTCCACGAGGCGCGGATTCGAGTCCCGCTACGTATTTACGTATTTTTCTTTCCTAAGTGTGGAATAACTGAAAGTTAAAAATGTTAAAAACAAATAGACGTTATTAAATAGCCTTCTAATTTATTAGCTTTAAGTCTTATGGAATTAACCGAAGAGGTGTGTATGACTCAGTCAAAATGCTCGAGGTAGCTCAGACCGCGGGAACAGTGATGTAACATAGCCCATTATGGACTTCCTCGATAAATGGACGAGTTGCATCAATAATACCAGTAACTTCTGGGATTAGCGTGACCAACTAAAGGAACCCTTCAGCTTTATAATATTAGTCTAGATTTATTATTATCAATTTTCTTTCTATATATAAAACACACTATTTTATAGACATCAGTTACAATCAAAACTCCATCGCTTATTTTGTAAAAATAAGACTATACTATTTATTTACAGTTTCTCGCCGTATCTCGCATTTAGTAAGGTAAGCAGAGGGAGAAGTGTGTACTGACTCACCGCTTCCCACTTTGTGTGCGCGTAGTGAGTGGCGGATCTCAACGACGCACGTTGCCTTGACATTAGAGTGAATAAATGAAAATCTTAAATATTTATTCCCCTCGAGTAGAAATCGAACCCACAACCTGTGGCGTTTACAATGACACGCTAGTTCCCCTACACCACGGCTGGCCTCAAGACTATGATATAAGATAAACATAAAAAAAATGAAATTAATAAAAAAAAATCGTTTATCATGCAAATTGTATAAGAGCTGAGCCCTCCATAACTACTCTTTGTCACCAATTTAATCTTTCTGGAAATTGAAAGATTAAAAATGTAATTTTTCATCACTGTGGTCTCGACATAGCAATGAATAAAATATATGAATAACGTATTAAGGTAAGGTCAAACATTAGATTTTTGCTGAAAATGACATGTGACTACAGAATAAACAAATGACAACGAGTACTTGTTTACATAGGTACTTTTCCTTTAAACTATGGATTGTAGTAGAAAATTCCATATTATTCATCCATACGAATGCTCTATGAAAATAATAGTAAATATTAAATGCAACAGTCTACTGCATTATTTTTTTTCTTCTGACTTTAAATAAATAATTTATGTTGGTAATATAGGTTTGAGTTTATATTGAATTCACATTTACTATAGAGAAAAAGTGTTTTCTCATAATATTTCGTAAAATACAAATGGCACGTTTTTTTTTTCAAATCAACGATCAATATTTAACTTATGTTATAACTACATTCAGCCAACCAACAAAGATTTTTTGAACATGGAACGAATTATATATTTTTTATATTTTTATTTCAATTAAAATCAACTGTCATTGTCACACCTATGATACAACTACATTCAGCCAACAAAGAAAAAAAATCCAATTCAAGGTACAAATTGTATATTTTCTTATAGTTTTAATTCTATTTTAATTCTATTTAAATAAATAATAGTGAATGCAAAATGTAATTTTAAAAAGAAATTTTAAAAGAGTATTTATATATCGTCTATACTGTAAGGTGATTTGTCAAATCTAGATGTCAAATGATATAGATATAAATTATTGGATTATTTATTATCAGATTACATATAAATATGCTAATACCGACGTGCATAATCAAATTAATAGAGCTGGTGAGTTTTTTCAAGGATATTAGTGAACTACATCAATCAAATCAATATGCAATTTAAGTCAGTTTCACACTGCATCCCGCACACAGCAGGGCAGGCTTAGGGAACCTAGTAAGACACTCCGTTCCCTCAACACCAGAGCGAAGAAATTAAATTATAAATTTGAATAAATATGTCTAATAGAGAGAATAGAGGCCAGTCGTGGCGCAGGATCATAAAGTGTGGGTTCGACGCCGCGTTTTGCCTCTACACCAGAGCGTAAAAATGAAAATATAAATGTAAATAAATATTTCATTTCCTTGAGTGGGGACTCGAGGAAATGAAATATTTATTTACATTTATATTTTCTTTCTTACGCTCTGGTGTAGAGGCAAAGCGCGGCCTTGAGTCCCGCCACTCAACACGCAATACCTCCAGAACTCGGAGGAAAGTGGTGAACACAGTGTCTTAACACTAAGTTCCCCCTGCCTACCAAGCTGTGTGCGGGATAGAGCGTGAAGCTGAAAAAATATTTCATTTCCTCGAGTAGGGTTCGAGCCCACGACCAGTCGCACCACGGCTGGCCTCAAAGCAATTTTAATTATGTTATATAACTACACTATAACCAGAAAATAGTCATTATGTATTTCAATTTGAAACGACACACTTTCACAGGATTGTGGAATTTCTAATTATCATACATCCATCGATAAATAAACGACATGAACCCTAGAAATTTCCCAATATAATTGATGACATCATAAAAGCAATACCTTCATATAAGCTCACCTCTTTAACGTTTCCTATCTCTAATAATATGTTTTACAGAAATATTTAATACTACACATTTTGATTCTTTAAAATATTTTTTTGCTTCACGCTATATCCGGCATATAACAGACCAGCGAAAGGGGACCTGGGAACCTAGTATTAAAACCCTCCGTTCTCATTAGCTATAAAATATAAGCTTAGAAAATGTACAAAATTAATATAGAGAGACTCGCACTCACTCCTCTCGGAAACCGTCCAAAAACTACATTCTAATTTTCACACGGTTTCCTAATCAAACCTAACTGATAAAAAATATTTTTAACAGAAATATACCACTACAGTCTTACAGATAGTATTGTTTCAAAAAAAATCAAATTAAATCAGCTTCACGCTGTACCTCGCACACAGCAGGATAAGTAGAGGAAACCTAGTGTTAAGACATTCCGGAACTAAGCGCCGCGCTTTTGCTTCGACACCAGAACGAAGAAACTAAAATATAAATGTAAATAAATATTTCACTTCCTCGAGTGGGGATCAAACCCACAACCAGTCGATTTTACATTCATGCCTCTGCGCCACGACTGGTTTCTGTATTATATTGTTTGATTTACTATAATATTATTAATAATGTTATATATTCTAGACATTAGCAGTGGCCTGTCTAACCCTCCATCATTATAGTTACGATTTAACTGATATTCCTACGTTGATGTTATGTTCGGGAACGTTCGTTGGGTACGTCGTGGTGCTCTCAGGAGAAATTATAGGTAAATCAAAAATATTTTTTTATCATTGTCAGCTTCACGCTGTATCCCGCACACAGCAGGTTAAGCAGAGGGAAGAAATGAAAATATTATTAAATAATAATTCATTTCTATGAGTGGTAATGGAACGCAGTCACACGCTTGTGCCACTGCGCCACGACGGCGGCAAAATATGTTATTAAATAAAAAATAATTCAGCTTCACGTTGTATCCCGCACACAGCAGGTTAAGCAGAGGGAACCTAGTGTTAAGACACTCCGTTCCCCACTTTCTACACCGAATTCTGGAGGCATTGCGTGTTGAGTGGCAGAGCTCAACGCCGCGCTTAGCCTCGACACCAGAGCGAAGAAATGGAAATATCAATTTAAGTAAATATTTCATCTCCTCGAGTGGGGATCGAACACACAACCAGTCGGTTTTACAGTCACAATTCGCTGCGCCACGACTGGCCTCGATATTTTTTTATCATAACTTGTATTTATTTATATTATTAAAAACCAGTGGATTATCTACAGTAAATTGGAAACCAGTCGTGGCGCAGGGGCACAAGCGTGCGATTAGTAAACGCGACAGGTGAGTGGGTTCGATTCCTACTCGAGGAGATGAATTATTCAATATTTTCTTTTCGTCGCTCTGGTAACGAGGCAATACGCGGCGTTGATTTTCAATGCTCAAAACGCTATGCCTCCAGAATTCAACAGAAAGTGGGGAATGGAAGTGTCTTAATGAGATCTCAGTGACTTAACAGTTAACACTAGGTTCCCAGGTCCCCTCTGCCTACCCTTCTGTGTGCAGGATATAGCGTAAAGCTAAAAAACATATCAAAATAACAACATACAACTAACCTTTAAGGCTATTGTTACTTCCTCAAATATGTATATATTTAGTAACGAAAATATTTAAACAGTATTTTAAACCTCAAATGTTAGTCTCAAACTTGAGAAAGGTTGTGGTGAAGTAGTAATTGGGTTCCCTGGTGGTATAAAAGAAAGAATTTCTTTTGTGTTCACCTTTTGTACGACACGTTTGTTTGTTGTTGTAAATATGAGTGTAACCACTATAAGAATCGTATGGAATATTTTATGCTAGGATTTCTTTGTTATTTTCGTATCTTTAAATTTATATAAGGCCAATTGTGGTGCAAAGGCTTAAACATCTGACGCAATGCGACAGGTAGTGAGTTCGACGCCCACTCAAAGAAATCAAATATTGAATGTCTTCATTTCAGCGAAGTTGAAAAAAAATCTTTTATAAGCTTAGGTTAATAACGAAAAATCGAATATACATCACTTTAAATTTAGTTTTAATTGACTGATTTATAAGTTAATTTTATCTAAATTTGCATTTATACTTTAGAGGTGTTGTGACGTGTATCTATTATAGTCGAGTAAAATATTATAGATTATTTCTAAATTTTATCTTCTACATTACTGTACTTGGTAATAAGAAATAGTCAAATATAGAGATAAATACCAAAACATAACTACATAAAGAAGAGGCCAGTCGTGGCCCAGGGGCAACACTCTGTTTTCTATTCACCACCAAATTCTGGAGCCATTGGGCTCCAGAATTTGGTGGTAAATAGAAAACAGAGTGTCTTAACACTATATTCCCTCTGCCGACGCTGCTAAATCGAGCTGATTTATTTTTTTATATTTTTGTAGTAAGTAAATAAATTACATTGTTTTTAGGTGAAATGCTATTTGCACCTTTAGATCTAGTTCAGGATATATATTTCGGAATTATCGGCGTTGGTTTGAACTCAGTGAGCGGCGGCTTGATATTATCAGCGAGAACAAAACCTTCTTTATATCATCATACAGGAGACCACACTGCCGCACTCGTAGTGGGATCCTTGGCTATCCTGAATGCTGTGGTGATGTTCTTCGATCTGAGCCTCGCGTACCTGGATAGTGAGCAATTTGACGATGAAACTAGTGTGAACTAGTAGATATAAGGTGTGTCTAACCAGCTAAAGTATAAATGCAATGTTTCTTTAATTGTCGATATAAAACTATTTGAAATATTAATTATAAACAATATTAAAAAAAAATATAATAAGTGTTTTTTTTTACATATAGTTTTTGTCTAATATAATATGAAATGTAAAAATAAAATCTAATTTAAATAAGGCTTCACGCTGTATCCCGCACACCGCAGAGAGAACATAGTGTTAGACACTCCCAATCTATCAAAAAATGTTTGGTTGGTGGTACTCTACGTCGGGCTTTTGCCTTACTGCCAGAGCGAAGAAATAAAATTATTAAGAGATAATAATGAATTACCTCGACTGGATATCGAACCTACAATCGTTGAGTTACAGTCGCACCCTTGTGCACCACCTACACCACGACGGCCTCTATATAAAATATATTTATATCAATAACAGTTTAAACTATAGTTGTTAAAAAAAACCAGTCCAGAGTGGGCTCTTTAGAAATTGCATCCACATTATTAACAAGGTTAAATACACGAACAAAAATATTAATATTCTCGTATACAATTAAATGTAACATCTGATTAGCATTGAAAAAACTGGTTGATAAAATTGGAATCGTCCTAAGAAAGTATTGTCCATTTCCAAGGTGAGACAGTATCGGCGGCGGCGGACGCGTATGTGGACGCGTGGTGGTCGGCGACCGGGGCTGCCCTCTTTGGTGCCTGTGGTGCCCTAACTCTGAACCACTGGCGCGATATACCCGACTGCCCCCGGAAAGAAAATGCCCGCGCTAGTGCCGTTTGTGCCCTGGCCGCCGCTACTATATTTCTAATAGATACCCTACTAGCCCTTTGTTCTGTTCACAAAGATGAAGAGAGCGTGCGATCCAAGTCAACAAAACGATGTAATATGTAGTTGTTCTTTTTTTCTTTTGTGTTTTGAATGTCTATTTATTGATTTAATATATATATTTTTTCGTAAATGTTATATTTTGAATAAATTTTTGTTATTTTTTTCCTTCGATTTCGGTAATAATTCTCTTTGGTACTTGTTATGAGTTAAAAAAAGCCAATCGTGGCGCAGGGGCACAGAGTGTGACTGTAAAATTGACTGGTTGCGTCGATATCCACTCGAGGAAATTAAATATTTATTACATTGACATTTTCATTTTTTCGCTCTGGTCTCGAGGCGCGGGCGTTGAGCTCCGCCACTCAACTGAAGCTTATTTTGTTATTAGAAAATTTACAATATTATAGATACCACACATTATACTAAGCAAATATTTAAACCTATTAATAAAATGTTAAGACATTCTTGGAATTCTAGTCACAGAAGATATCAGAAAAAATGTTTTTTGATTCATATTTTTATTTGTACCTTACTTTTTCTAATTTACAAAAGTCCCTTTTTTCCTATGTATATATATAGTTAATATATAACCCAATAACAACTAGATTTGCGTATGGATTCAAAACTATTAAATTGTTTTGTTCGAAGACTCTTATATGTTAGGTAAAAATAAAATTAGCTTCACGCTGTATCCCGCACACATCAGGAGAGACAGAGGGAATCTAGTGTTAAGACACTCCGTTCCCCACTTTCTGCCGAATTCTGGAGGCATTGCGTGTTGAATGGCAGAACTCAACGCCGCGCTTAACCTCGATACCAGATCGAAGAAATGGAAATATAAATTTAAGTAAATATTTCATCTCCTCGAGTGGGGATCGAATCCACAACCAGTCGGTTTTCTCGGACTGGCCTCAATGCTATATGTTAGGTACATATGTTTATATGTTATATTTGATCTAAAGTAGCTCTACGTAGATATAGGAAGCTCATTCGGCCATGATTAATACCTACTTCAGGCGAATGTGGTGTTCTTAGAATATCAATTCGTTAACCGCAATCTCTAATAAACCGCAAGGCCTAAAGCTTTTTATGATTCATTTCAATAAATTATTGGGAATAATCGAAGGTGAGGTAAGGATAATACTATTAGACTGTACCTCCATATAAAATAGTAGGTGAAAATATTTGTATATAGTAATAATTAAAAATATTAAGTTTTTTTAAATAAAAAATCAAATCAGCTTCACGCTGTATACCGCACACAGCAGGGTAGGCAGGGAGAACCTAGTGTTAAGACACACCGTTTCCCACTTTATCCGCCGAGTTCTGGAGGCATTGCATGTTGAGTGGCGGAACTCAATGCCGCGATTTGCCTCGACACCAGAGCGAAGAAAATGAAAACATAAATGTAAGTAAATATTTTTATCTCCTCGAGGGGGGTCGAACCCACAACCAGTCGATTTTACAGTCACACTCTGTGCCCCAGACTCCCAGACTCTGTTGTGTTTTTTTATGACTTATTGAATAACTATTACCAGGTATTTCGATACTATAAGAAGCGATCTCTAAATTAATTACTATGACTTACCCACAAAAGTATTAAACATTAGAATATTATTCTATAAAAATTAGAAATGGCCAGTCGGTGTAAATTTTGTTTAATATACTTGAGATATGGCTAATAAATTTTGTGTGTGTTTATTAATAAATTTTATTACAAAATAATTACAACGCCATCTGTGTTTACAACATAGTACTATTTGTAACATAAGAGGCAGTCATATCACTAGATAGAGGTTTAAGAAAATACCACAAGAGGGAAGTGCCTCAGAACTTTATGATTTTTAATTAAAAAAAAAATATAATTTGTTTCTTTTAACAAAATAACATTATACTCTCTACATTCTTCTTTTATATTAAACGATTACATTTTTATTACGAATTTTGATATATATTTTTAATACTTGAATGTAAATAATCATTCGAATTTCATATTCATTTCTTTATTCAGTAATTAAAATTGTTATTTATTTTAATAAATTATAGTTTATATTTTAAATCTTATTTTAATTATATCTATATATTTTTATACCTAGATTTTGATCGCAGATTTGTAGGTAAAGATCCATTTTAACGTTCATATTTCGAATACCATGTTAATTGTGTGTTAATTAAAAGTAACATCTTAGTTAGTGGGATGTATATGTTCGATAGAAACAAAGGACAAATCATTTAGTGAATTACGTAATATTTAATGTTACATAATTCCAAATTTCCAGGTTTGTTTTTGCTAAATAACTAGATAAGATAAGGATAGAAATAGATTTGATGAAAAATTTTCTTTTCTAAGAAAGCATCATAATTGTAGAAAAATTCCAATTTTTACTTGTGTAATAGTAGTATTTCTATTTTCTTGTGCTATAAAATAATTTTATAAATTATTATTAATCAATTATTTAAATAATTATGCAAAATTGCCATCCATTAAAGTAAACCCTTTTAGTTTGTTGTATTTCTACAAAATGACAGCGTCTTCATTTTTTTAATACTTTTCAATTACAATTTTAATGTCGTTTTCTACTAACAAATTTATATATGTCTGTTTTTATGAGTGAATCAACACACAACGGTCGTCCAAGTGTGGTAATCCCCAAACCTATATCTAATATGTTCTAGAATATTATTTAGTGGTTCAACTGATATTTAGAATTTTGTTACTTAAAAAATATTGAGGCCAGTCGTGGCGCAGCGGCACGAAGTGTGACTGTAAAGCCGACTGGTTGTGGGTTCGATCACCAATCGAGGAGATGAAATATTTGTTTAAATTTATATTTCCATTTCTTCGCTCTGGTGTCGAAGTTAAGCGCAGCGTTGAATCCTGCCACTCAACACGCAATGCGTCCAGAATTTGGCAGAAAATGGGGAACGGAGTGCCTTAACACTAGGTTCCCTCTGCCTACCCTGCTGTGTGCGGGATACAGCGTGAAGCTGTTTTTTTTTTAAATCTGATACCTTCAATATTGGTCTTCAGTTTATTATAAACAACAGTGGTACATTACTTCGTATGCCATTTGTAATGTCAATGAACAGATTATACTCATTGAGGCACTTTAGTCCTATTAATACCATAAATAAGTATGGCGGCTGATTTATTTAATACAAGAAATGTTTGTTAGGCCAGTCGTGGCGTAGAGCCACAAACATGTGACTATAAACGTGACCGGTTGTGGGTTCGATTCCCACATTTTATATTTTCATTTCGCTCTGGTGTCGAGGTGAAGCGCGGTGTTGGTGTCCGCCTCTAAACGTGCAGTATTCAACGTCTAATGTTGTCCATCGGTATACGCGATACAGCCTGAAGCTACAAAAAGAGACATTACTTATTAACAAAAGAAATGCAATGGTAGAGTAAATATGTTTATATGCTATTTTTTTTAAATAAATTTCTATATTATAAAATGTTATCAAGCAGGTGAAAAGACGAGTTCTGAGTAATTTTAATATTTCATTAATTTATTCATCAACCGGAAATGATCTAATTCAATAAACTCATGAATTTTATGGTATTTAATAAAACGACAAAAACATACAAGCCTTATCATTTTTGAATATGTATTGACAATTAACATTGTTTCCGAGTTGCTTAGTCATATTTATTTCTGACTTACAACGTAATTGTAGAATCCTTATTACATATGTATATATTTTTTTCGAGTTTCTATAGAAATAATATATATAATATATGAGTTTATCATTTCTATAGAAACTCGAAAATTCGATTTAAAATTTTAAATAGATTTAATTATGTTTTTTTTTAAATATCGATTTGTGATCTGATAATGACGCCCGTCGTGGCACAGGGACACAAAATGTGACTTACACGCGACTGGTTGTGGATTCGATTCTAACTCTAGGAAATGAAATATTTCACATTTCTTCACTCTGGTGTCGAGACAAAGCACGGCGTTGAGTTCCGCCACTCAACATGCAATGCCTTCAGAATTCAGTGGAATGTGGGTAGCGGAGTGTCTTAACACTAAGTTACCTCTGCCTATTCTGCTGTGCGGAATACAGCGTGACGCTAAAAGAAAAGAAAAGAAAGATTTGTAATCAGAATTTTTTCTCTTAAGTATAACATAAACCGAGAGTTCCTTCGATTCGCAGGTTGATGATGTCATGCTCGTATATAGGGGTAACTGCTTCCCGTAGTATGACCATCAGATATTGGTTGTGCGACTGTCCCATTCGGTTCAAGGTCAATCTTGTTTACGCTCGTCGATAAATTATGTTATAGAGAAATCGTTGTCGTTTTCTCTTTCGCGGGCTTGGGAAAGAAAGCGATCTTTCTGAAAACCAGATCAACTCATACATAGATGATATAATTTAATTGCGTGTTAGGCATTCGATGTATAATTAATTATTATTAACTTCGGATATGCTTAGTCAAATAACTTAATACATTATTTTTAACAAAAAAACCGACTTCAAACAACGAATTGAAATGTAAAAAAATATTTTACTTAAAGTAAGCCGCACTTTGTTTTTTTTAAACAATAATAAAAAAATATATTTTATAATTTTGCAGTTGGTGCCAAGTAAAACAAACAGATTCAGTAATTTGATGTTGTAGTAAGTTGTAATAATATTAAAATAAGTTAGCGTTATTTATCCATTTGTCGCGCACTTACCTAATGCAAATTTAAGACTTATGTCAGCTTCACGCTGTATCCCGTACACAGCAGGGTAGGCAGAGGGAACCTAGTGTTAAGACACTCCGTTCTCTACTTTCTGCCGAATTCTGGACACATTACGTGTTGAGTGGCAGAACTCAACGCCGCGCTTTACCTCGACACCAGAGCTCGACACAAGTCATTGTTTCATCTCCTCGAGTGGGGATTGAACCCACAACCAGCCGGTTTTACAGTCACACCTCGTGCCGCTGCGCCACGACTGGCCTCTTAAAAAGAGAACTTCTTGAAGACTTATGTAATTTTCTCATAGATGCCATTGTCAAAAATGGACCAAAAAATAGGCTCACACGGAAAGTACTAGCTTTCAAATAAAAAAATCATCAATATCAGACAAAAGTTCTGAGGGTTACCTGATTTTTTTGTTTGTTAAAACATAAAAAAAATACAGTCGAATTGATAACCTCCTTTTCTTAAAGAAGTCAGATAAAAAATTGCACTATAAATATTAAACATAATAATTTAATTGATGTATTTTATATCGAGAGGTAACTAAACCGAAACACAATAACAACACAATACAATAACAATTTAATTATAAAAAAAATTTAAAAAAAGGCTCGAAGAAAAGTAACATTTAATATTTTCATTTCTTAGCTTTGGTGTCGAAACAAAGCGCGGCGTTGAGTTCCGCCACTCAACACTCAACTCCTCCAGAATTGGAAACAGAGTGACGCAAGATAAAACCACATTCAATTTCTCAATATCAAACTTTGTCCTGCATAAAATACGATAAAACGGTCACCCTATATATGATGTCATCGCCATTCAACGTCGGGCGTGGGGCGTACGTATCGTATAGTATACTAGTATAACAGTGTACGTCTGTACGTTCTAACGTTTCTACGTCGCCAGTGAAAAGTTGTAGTCTAAAAACTTAAAAATGGCAGTAAGCCGGCTTTCTATCATAAAATTTTTGGAACTCGTAAGTATTTTCCATTTATTTTATTGATATAACAAGAAATTATTTCAAATTGTTTACTCTTAAGAGAGTTTATAGAAATTGAGTGAATGTGTAGCGTTGTTTGTGCTGTTTATTATGATTTTATACGTATAGAATTGTTTATATTTACATATTAATTATTATTATTATTAGTTTATTATAACAAATATGCTATATTCCGCACATAGCATGGTAGGTAGAGGGAACATAGTGTTAAGACACTCTACTCTTACTCTTACGCCGAACGAGAGGGCCAAACTCAACGCCGCGCTTTGTCTCGTTATTAAATAATTAGTTATTGTAATTATGAGAATTTTCTAGTATTTATAATTTAATATTCAAGACTCACGCAAGTGACTCACGTCATGGGTCATTGTTTTTCTTATTGGTGATTATAATTGTTTCAATTAAAATATTTGTAGAAGTTAGTACTCGAACCACTAACGTGGGGTACACGAGTAAATTGATAAGTATTTAAGATTTATTTAAAAATGATACTATCTACATATGTTATATCTACATATTTTTTTTGAAATTGTATCAGTTTCAATCACAATGTGAAGAAAAAATATTTCTAATCTGAAATATTTACTTAAATTTAATTTCCGTACCTCAAAAGGTACAAACGGAACTTTTTTTGTTGTATATTTTATGTCGTATGTCTGTCAAGACCATTTATCTAGAGAAGCTAAAATTAATATAAAATATCCAGAACTATTGTCGTTTGAATCACAGACAAAATCAAACATCTAGTTCAACGCAACAAAAAGATTCGAGCATTTATTCATCGATTTTTCTGCATTTTTTATGAAATTCACATTGTAAATAATACCCTATAGGGTACTTCCCGTGGACAGTTATGAAATTTGGCTCGAAGTGAAAACTTAAAAATGTACGTAAAGGAAAATATCCCAAAAGAGAAAATTTATAGGTATTTCATACAAAATGAGTGCAAACTTAAGTTTGTTAACTCTTATAAGTTGTACACCTACAATCCCGAAATGTTACGAAAACCTTAAATGAAGAGTGCGACTTGCACGAAATCGGATTTTAATTTTTTTTAAAGCCATAAAGTCAGATATATAAAAATAGTACGGGTAATAAAGTACCATTGTTACTGGTACTCATCAGAAGCTGATAATCTCAATATTTTTTATTTACGGCTATGAGAAATTCTTTGTATCAGAACTAAATTGGCTTTGAGCTAAAATATATTCGACGAGTCGTGGCCGCTCTGAAGTTAGTTCTACAATCCTGGGCAGATTTCATTTTAGGATTTTTCTTTTTTTAAATTATTTTCTTCTCGATAAGAGTTCGAAAGCCTACTTCAAAGCGGCTTCACCTTGTGGATCGTACTGTAACTGATTATATGTTAATATTTTTATATTATCTATGCACAGCGGTTAAGCTTATATATTATCTATACTATATCTGTAATATTTTTTATCTATTACTTTAGAAATTGTAATGATAGAAGTATATTTGACATTAATAGAGTTTTAATATTTCAAGGAGTATCTGTCAATATAACAAAGATTAGTAAGTACTTCGTAGTATCTTTATTTTCGGGTTTCACAAGCGACTCACTCTTATCCGTGATATCATCATCGAGGCTATTTGTGGACTAAATTGGGTCGTTAAATTCTGTTATTAAAGTTAAATCCTGTATTTTTACGTTTCTCTTAAATTATTATCTATTTTTCTTATATTTATTTTAATATTTTGTTGACGAATACATCAAAAACGCGAAAACGGACTGCACACCATAAAATAAATTTTCCATTTTTAAAAAAATAAAAAAATTAAATTAGCTTCACGCTGTATCCCGCACACAGCAGGGTAGGCAGAGTTAACGTAGTTCTAAGACACTCCGTTCCCCACTTTCTGCCGAATTCTGGAGGCATTGCGTGTTGAGTGGCAGAACTCAACGCCGCGCTTAACCTCGACACCAGAGCGAAGAAATGGAAATATAAATTTAAGTAAATATTTCATCTCCTCGAGTGGGGATCGAACCCACAACCAGTCGGTTTTGCAGCCACACATCGTGGCGCTGCCCCACGCCGGGTCTCCATTTTTATTTTTCTTAAAATTAAATTAAAATTAAATTAGCTTCACGCTGTATCCCGCACACAGCAGGGTAGGCAGAGGGAACCTAGTGTTAAGACACTCCGTTCCCCACTTTCTGCCGAATTCTGGAGGCATTGCGTGTTGAGTGGCAGAACTCAACGCCGCGCTTAACCTCGACACCAGAGCGAAGAAATGGAAATATAAATTTAAGTAAATATTTCATCTCTTCGAGTGGGGATCGAACCCACAACCAGTCGGTTTTGCAGTCACACCTCGTGCCGCTGCGCCACGACCGGCCTCTTTATTAGTTATTTTTCTTAATTATTATAAAATAAAAAAAATAATAAAAACACGCTTTTTCAACAGAACACTGCAATAAGACGAATGTAATGAGCCTAAACTCGATATATTTACTAGTAAGCAGTCCAAGGTTCTATCACCTTCCAATTCCATCATCAGACCAGCTCGATGGTAAAACAAAATTATATTGTCATCTAATCATCATATAACTACCACGTTTCATGATGATACCACAATAACATACGTGTAATTCATATATATTCATAGTTAGCCACAGCTTTACCTAATAAAAATGTTATAAAAAAGAAATGTATTGTTTTACAGAATATTAAAATTAAACAATCGATTTTATACTTATTGCATAAATTATAATATGTTTTTACAAAATACATTTATAACATCAGTCGTTGCGCAGCGGCACAAAGTGTGACTTTAAACTTGACAGGTCGTGGGTGCGATTCCCATTCGAGGAAAATGAAATATTTAATATTTTCATTTCTTAGCTATGGTGTCATTTAGTTTCGCCACTCATCACGCAATGCCTCCAGAATTGGGTGGACTGATAATAGGTGGTCTTAGCACTAGGTTCCCTCTGTTAACCCTGCTGTGTGCAAGATATAGGTGACGCAACGAAAAAAAAAGGATTTACAGCCAAGCTTATTAAGTGATTATCTTGGGTGTGGCATCAAGGTGGTATCTTTAAAGACACCGCGGCAATGGAATTTAGTAATTAGAGTATACTTATAAAAAACTTGGTCAAACATTGAATTTGTAAATGTCCTGTATGTTTATTTTGAAATAATGTTTTTTATTACATACATATCTTAGATAACTCTTGTAAACATATTAAAAAAAAACATTTTTTTAATGATATTTTTATGGCTTTAACCTTAATACGTTATAAATGTTCACATACCCAATTACCTAGTTTTATTTTAATTTGTTAGGTAATAATTATATTACAAAACAAGATGTAAGAAATTAAAGAGGCCAGAGGTCGTAGCGCAGAGGCACAAGCGTGCGACTATAAACGCGACAGATTGTGGGTTCGATGCTCACTCGAGTAAATCAAATTTTTAATATTTTCATGTTTTCACTGTGGTAAAAAGGCAAAGCGCTGCGTTGAGTTCTGCTACTCAATACGCAATGCTTCCAGAAAAGTGGGGACCGGAAGTCTTAATGGAAACAGAAAATCTAAACACTGGTTTCCAAGGTTCCCTCTACCTACCCTGCTATATGCTGGGTACAGCGTGAAATTTAAAGAAAAATACCTCTTTAAAATGGCAATTTAATATCAACGACACTACGTAATAAAAATTATCAATTTTAAAAAAGTTATTCTTAAGAATTTATGTTATTTTATGAATTTCTCAATTTTGTTATTAATTAAAATTTCCTTTTGAAAAGAGCTAGTGTTAAACAAAAACCTCTTTACTGTCAATATAGTTTGGTAAGTACCTGTACTTACCATACAAAGCATTATAGCAATTAAAATACTAAACGAGAATGATCTCCACATCATGGCCATCGGAAGCTTGCCCACTATGTATGTATATAAGAGAGGCCAGTCGTGGCTCAGGGGCACAAGCGTAGCTGTAAACACGACTGGTTCGATTCCCACAAGACGAATTGAAGTATTTAATATTTTAATGTATGTGTATGTAAGGGATATATATTCAAGCTGCAAAGAATAAAAATGTATATTATTATAAAATTGTACATTTAAAGTTATAGCACTTAGTGTAAAATATAAAAAAAAATACAAATTCTGTATGGTATACCATTCAGAATTATTGTACTTTCAAATTTTAAACTAAAGACACAATTTGAATAATATATAGTACGGTCGACGAGTCTTGACCACCCTGAGTTAATTAAATGTAGATGGATTTGATTTTAAGAGTTTTTCTTACTGATTTTTTTTATTACTTTCATTTTATTTTAACAAAATTTACATTTATTATAGAATGAAACGTACACCTTTATTTTAATCTACTAACTTTTAAAAAGGGCCAGCATCTAAATATATGATTCACAGAAAATTATATTTAATTTCCATATTGCCGCCCTGAAAAGTTAAAGTGCGACGTAGTGCTCCGACACTCAACATTCAATGTCTCGAATTCGAGTTATATATAAAGAGTGAAGTGTCTTGTCAAGTTGTCACTAGGTTCCTTAAAACTAAAAAAAATATATATGTATAACTACTATTTATAGTATATCGCTCAGTTTCTTAAATAAAAAACTATAACTACAATAAAATAAGTCAAAATATAAGAGTTTCCTTTTAAAAAATAACATAAATATTTGTGATTGCATGACCTAATTGGTTATTTTGATTATTTGAACACTACGTTACTCAATATTTTTCATTTTAAATTATCCTAAACGTGATTCACAACAAGCGATCACAACGTGAAATCATGTCGCTACGTACTTATTACATTTGTATACATTTAATGTGACTAAACAGAGGAAATAAAATACAATACCTACCTAAAAATAAAATAAATCAGCTGCACGCTGTATACCGCACACAGCAGGGCAGACAGAGGGAACATAGTGTACCTTCTGCCGAATTCTGAAGGCATTGCGTGTTATGTGGCAGAACTCAACGCCGCGCTCTGCCTCGACACCAGAGCTAAGAAATGGAAGTATAAATTTAAATAAATATTTCATTTCCTCGAGTTAGGATCAAACCCACAACATGTCTCGTTTACAGTCACACTTTGCATCTCTGCGCAAGTTTATTTGGATAAAATCTTAAAATAAAAAAAAAATGCAAAAGACAAAAATATCGATGAAAAACAAATAACTCATATACTCAAACTTGCATAGATTCTGATTGGATATGTAGAAAATATTTATTTTTCTACCATGTAATAGTATCGATGTGGCAAGGTCTATCACCACGATAACCTCGTATAATCGCGACCTGCATTTCAAACTTAGCCGTATAATGACATCATTCTAGGGGACCTTCAAGCTTATATACAGTTACGTCACCATGCCTATGTACGTGAGCTAATATAGCAAAATTATGTCACTGTCTGTTTTTTTGTTTAAAGCACCAATTTTAGTAGGTTTTTAGTTTTTAGTTTGTTCGTATGTATGTAGGTAGATTCACGCTGTATCCCGCACATAGATAGTATTGGAGGTAGAGTGTAACTGGGAACCTAATGTTGAGACACCCCGTTTCCCATTTAATCTGCCGAATTCTGGAGGCATTTGTGTGTCAGAACTTTGCGCCGCGCTTTTTCCTCGACACCAATAAATTAAAAAAATATATAAATTTAAATAAATATTTCATTTTCTCGAGTGGGAATCAAACCACCAACCCCTAGCGCGTTTGCAGTCGCACACTTGTGCACCTGTGCCACGACCTGGCCTAGAGCGCAGACCCCACGGGAAAATCACACAGGACGCACTAGCATTAAAACTAAAAAAAAGAATTATCAAAATCGCTTCACCCAGTCAAAAATTCTGAGGTAACAAACATAAAAAAAAAACAGTCGAATTCACAACCTCCTCCTTACAGAAATCGATTAAAAAGAAATTGAAATTAGTCACATATATATTCATAATAAATATGATAAATGTATTTTGAAATTAGGCTGTGTTTGTCAGTTAATAGTATTTTTTTTTATTTTTACTTATTAAAATATTAAACGAAAGGCTCGCAAACTAGACCTAGCTACTAAAATTTACTAAAATGTCCACGTGACGAACTAATAGGTGGAGATCCCATCGTTTAAAACTGTAGGGATTAGATTTTCTAATGAAACTTATATTTAAGAATGATACATGATAGTAGAATAGATTACACTAGGGTTGCCCAAAAAAATCCTGCTGCAATCACCTTTAATTAATGTTTTTCGTAACTCGTTTTTGGAGAAAATTGCACTCATATGTTTTTTATGTGAATCGCACATCATTTGAAAGAAAATCGCATAAGGAATTGGAAAAACAATGGTTGCCAGCTCTCAGTCTGCCGCAAGTCCAAGGTTGCCTGGTTTAAAGAGGTTACTTAATGTGAATATTTGCACTCATGTGTTTTTTTAATGAATTATATATCAAATTAAAGCTTATTTTTTTGTCATCACTAAAACACATGGTTGCCTGGAAAATGGCTGCCGCAAGCAAAGGTTGCCATCATTCGAAATATTTTATTCTGATTCCGTTTGACTGAGAATAGACGATGAAATACGCGATTTGCCTTATGTTTTAAAGTAAAATATTATAAAATAGAAGGTCAATCTTAAAATTAATGTTTATTCTAGATATTTACCTGTTAAATGATGATTACAATCATATTAAGAACATACAAAAAACTATTTAAATATGAAACCATCTTTATTTTTCAAGTGAAATAATGAACCCATGATATTAAGTCTTTGCTAAATCTGTTTTCTAAATACTAATACTAATTTAAATTATCATTTTAAATCGACTAAATTATTTAATTAAATAAATGCTTACAAATATCAATCTATTATAAGGTATTAACTACATCATGTTTCCTTAAGATAATGAAGGGCGACAATTATTGCGTAAGTTTTTTTATTAATTAAGAAAATATGGAAAATAATATTTCAATATACTCTCTCTCTCTTTGTCCTCTGCTCGTATGATTTTTTCTCGTTTTTTTTTGATAACGGTTGCCGCAATCTCTTTTTTCTCACGCAACTTTTAAGAATTTGCATTGAAAGAAATATATATGATAGAATTATAATAAACAAAATTAAGTTATCACAAATAAATTCTAAGAAATTTTGGACAGTAATGCCGAATAATAAACGCTATTTAAGGTTTATGACCAGAAGTCGGCAAATATCAATTAGTTGTCTACTTTTTACTATAGATAAACATTTTGCGGTGGTATACAAAGCAAACAAAATGCAATAATTTTATTTTCGTAGATGTATTGTTTCTAAATGCAATAACAGTGCAGATGGCCAAATGAGATGTTTTTGAACATATTACTTAGTTACTTACCTTTCGTTTTGAAGTGAAGACGTTTTTAGTTAACATGACAAAAATGATGATCTGTTTTTTGTGCGAAAATGTGTGTGGAATTTAATAAAGAGTCTTAAGTGTAAAATTATGTTGTTTCGCCAAAAAAATATTTTTATATACAGTAACATTTTCTTAAATAGTAACACAATGCACGGTTATCACTTGTTACAAAAAGTTCATTGTTGTAAAATTAAATATAAAGAAGAACCGCACTCGAGGAGATGAAATATTCACTTAAATTTATATTTCCATCTCTTCGTTCTGGTGTCGAAGCAAAGCGCGGCGTTGAATTCTGCCATTCAACACGCAATGCCTCCAGAATTCGGCAGAGAGTGGGGAACGGAGTGTCTTAACACTAGGTTCCCTCTGCCTACCCTGCTGTATGCGGGATACAGCGTGAATGTGATTTGATTTTTATTTTTCAATTATTTTCTAATGCAAAACGTAAGTATAATTAATGTTTGATAAGTATAATTAAATTTAATGTTTAATATTATATATTTTTCTCTGAGGACGAAGAGAGAGATTGAGAGTTTATAACGAGGTAATTTTTCATATTTTCTTGATTAATAAATAAAATATCTGCAATAATTGTCAACCTACATTATATTATGAAAACATTATGAAATTAATACCTTATAATAGAACGATATTTGTAAACGTTTATTTAATACTAGTGGGCGCGCGCAGCTTCGCCCGCTTATTTGAACCCTTACGGGGTATTTTTAGGAGTCTGAATTTCAAATATTATAAAAATCGGTGCCGATTAAAAAAAAAACCCATACAAACTTTCAGCCCCTATTTTATCCCTTTAGGGTTCAATTTTCTTAAAATCCCTTATTAGTGGATGTCCAGATTACGAAAAAAAACATCTGTCCAAATTTCACGTTTCTACCATCAGCGGCTGTGCGTGCGTCTTACCTCAGTCAGTCAGGTACTTGTTTTATATATATAGATGATAATTTAGTCTTTTTAAAATAACGATTTAAACGAGTATTAATATCTAGAAAACAGATTTAACAAAGACTTAATATCATAGACTCATTATTTCAATGGAAAAATAAGGATGATTTCATGTTTTTTGTATGTACTTAATATGATTAAAATCATCATTTAACAGGTGAACAGCTAGAATAAATATTAATTTTAAGATTGACCTTCTATTTTATAATATTTTACTTTAAAACATAAGGCAAATCGCGTATTTCATCGTCTATTCTCAGTCAAACGGAATCAGAATAAAATATTTCGAATGATGGCAACCTTTGCTTGCGGCAGCCATTTTCCAGGCAACCATGTGTTTTAGTGATGACAAAAAAATAAGCTTTAATTTGATATATAATTCATTAAAAAAACACATGAGTGCAAATATTCACATTAAGTAACCTCTTTAAACCAGGCAACCTTGGACTTGCGGCAGACTGAGAGCTGGCAACCATTGTTTTTCCAATTCCTTATGCGATTTTCTTTCAAATGATGTGCGATTCACATAAAAAACATATGAGTGCAATTTTCTCCAAAAACGAGTTACGAAAAACATTAATTAAAGGTGATTGCGGCAGGATTTTTTTGGGCAACCCTAGTGTAATCTATTCTACTATCATGTATCATTCTTAAATATAAGTTTCATTAGAAAATCTAATCCCTACAGTTTTAAACGATGGGATCTTAGGCCATAACATCCGCTAAGTTTAAAATATTTATATGATAAACTTGTTTATATTAGTAGGTACTAAACTCTATACTGATAGATTATTTTATCAATTTCAGGCTCTCACATGCTCGTGTGTGGCGATCCACTACCACAGCTACAATGGAGACAAGAACATCGACATGTTGGTCACTGGCACCTTCATCGGCTACCTCATCGTATTTGCTGGTGCCGCCGCAGGTGAACATTCAAATATGCTTACTTTTTAATTATATATTAAGTGATAGTGGTACTCCTCTCCCACAAAGATAGAATCCAGTGTTAAGACATTTCGCCTAATTTCAAGAAATTGTAAGTAGAGAGAGAGTGAAGATGAGTAGAGAGGTGAAGTGAAAATAATATAAACGTGTATATATAACCATTCCCCTGAGCAGGAATCGAATACACACCGAATGAACCACCCACCATTCCACTGAGCCTCAACACCTAGCATACCAGCAACATAACATAAATGAAGTAGACATGAAAAAAGAAAATGAAATAAATTTTAATAAATAAACATCAATCGACGGCGTGATTGTAAACGCGGCTGGTTGTGGGTTCGATTTTACTCAAGGTTTCAAGATTTCACTCACAAATTCAATATTTAATATTTTCATTTCTTCGCACTAGTGTCGAGGCAAACTGCGGCGTTGAGTTCCGACATTTAATGCCGAAAATGAGAAACAGAGTGTCTTAACACTAGGTTCCCTCTGCCTTCTCTGCTGTCTGCGGGATGTAGCGTGATGCTAGAAAAAAAAAATCGATGATAAATATGATTCGGTTAAAAACGTCTTAATAAATATCATTAAAGACCAGTCATTGAGTAGCGTGTCTCAATAGGAACAAAGTGTCCGAAAACTAGGTTCCCAGGTTTCTTCTGCCTACATCTCCACGTGGGCTATGCAGCGTGAAGATGAAAATAAAAATCTTCGATAAACAATATGTTTTAGTGTTTAACAGGACGTGATGTAAAAAAAATTTTTAAATAAACACATTTCCTATCTTATTCCAGGATACATCATGCAGACACCTACACACAAGCGCATCGACATATTCTACTCACTAATAGGAGTCGCACTGTTTACGGCCAGCGGAGCTGTTCTAATCGACAAGTAAGAATAATATAAATACCTACTGTTCTTCAAAGCTATTAAGAAATATTTCATCATAGTTCTGATATCTTAAAAATATATTTTTATAGCTTCACGCTATATCTCGCACATAGCAGGATAGGCAGAGAGAACCTTGGAATGTAGGCTTAGGAAACTACGTTCCCATTAAGACACTTCCGTTCCCCGCTTTCCGCCGAATTCTGGAGGCATTGCATGTTGAGTGGCGAAACTCAACGCTGCGCTTTGGCTTCGTTAACAAAGCGAGGAAATGAAAATACAATGTAATTAAAGCAACAACCTGTCACGTTTAAGGTCCCACGCTTGTACCCCTGCGCCACTACTGGCCTCTGTAATATCATGTTCTGTCTGTCATATAAATATTATAAGTACAATATAATATATAGATTATAGATTGTCATATAAATAAATGGACATTGAGGCCAGTCGTGGCGCAGCGGCACGAAGTGTGACTGTAAAGTCGACTGGTTGTGGGTTCGATCCCCACTCAAAAATGAAATATTTACTTAAATTTATATTTCCATTTCTTCGCTCTGTTGTCGAGGATAAGCGCGGCGTTGAGTTCTGCCACTCAACACGCAATGCCTCCAGAATTCGGCAGAAAGTGGGGAACGGAGTGTCTTAACACTAGGTTCCCTCTGCCTACCCTGCTGTGTGCGGGATACAGCGTGAAGCTGATTTGATTTGATTTAAATAGGCACTAAACACAGTAAAATTTTGTTTGTGATGTTAAATATTTGTGAAAATAAAAATATTTTTTTATATTTGCAGCTTCCAGAACTCTTCGAAGTCCGAATTCAGGGACAAGAACTTGGCAAAGGCTTCTCTGTCTATAATCAATGGAGCCATACTATTGATAGACGCGGTGTTGACACAACGCGGCGGTTAAAACATATAAAAAAAATACCATTTTAAACATATAAACCTCTGAATGCTTTAACAATATATATTTTAAACGGTTTCTTGTTAATATTTCAAATTAGTTCTGTTAATAATTTTATTAAATTTGGTCCAGAAAATATTAATTCTATATGATTACATCCTGTTTCTGTTAAATAATCACACAGTATGGGTGATTTATTATTTTAAAATGTTTTTACACTAAGTAATATATTTAAGGAGTTCTGATACTAAACAGCAAAGTAAAAACAAAACAAATTTTATAATATATAAAGTGTATTTGTAAACTTTTTGATATTTTATATTATCTATATATAGAGTAAGTGCAGTAAACAAGACAGAATTTAATTGCTTTATCTGTAATATCATAAATAAGTAACCGTTTATATTTAAAAAAAAATATAAAAATTTAACAAACATACTTAAATTTTAAAATGAATGAATGTGAAAATATCTATAAGTTATAACTTAATTGGCTACAATGTTTCAACATATTATTCAAAAATGAGAAAATTCAAATACTATTTCATTTTTGTTTTTTATTTCTTTCTATATGAGACTTTAATACCAATATAAATTTTATAAAAAAAGGTAATTTAAATTATTTATTGTTTAAAGACATTTTTTGTGTGTTACTTTACCTGAATTGTTGTTAATTTTCTGTTATAAAATCTTAATAAAAAACATTTTTAAATAAAGTATTTGATAATAAGAAATAATATTAAATATTTATTACGCTTTGCAATGTTTAAAATTTGTATGGTGTACCAGCTTTAAGTGTATAGCTATTAAGAATAATCTATATTTGTACTCAAATAATAATAAATACAGTTTCCATTTCGTCCAATATTTAAAGTTATTTAAATTTATTTTTGTGTATGGAATCCAATTATATTCGTTTTTTATTAATTTATTAATATAAAAAATAGATGTGCAAAAATAAAAAAAATGTATTGTTTATAACATTAAAAAATAAAAGATTTTTTCATAATATTTAAATGGATAGCACTTGTTACTGTAAATTAATGTATGCTGAAAAAAAAATACGACTTTTTTTTATTTATAATATACATACGCACAGAGATTTTTCTATATTTAAGTTAGTGGTAAGCATTACTTTGCATTTTTATATAATGACCTCCAATTTTTGATCTGTTTCAATAAAATTAATTTATTAATTGGTTTTTTACTCATAAAGTATCTTTTATATACAGACATGTATGTTTATGTATGTTTGTTCTTACCAATATGCGAAATATTAGTATGCACAAAAATAATACCTAATACTAATTAAGATTGCAATCTCACATAGGACAACCACTACCTACACGTTTGAGAAGTATCCTCTTAAGGTCTTCCCACCCATCACTTAAAATCGTAAAATAGATTAAACAATAAACTAAAAAGTAAAAAATAAATTTACTTAACATAAAGTAAAACGTATTTTGATTTTATTAAACAAAAATAATTAAAGAAAGATTTTATAAAAAAATATAAAATCTTTAAAAAAATTATATTATAATTATTGAGTTTCGCAACGCCACCAATGTCTCGAATTCGGGCGGGAAGTGGAGTAAGGAGTGTCTAGACATAAAATTTTCTCTTCCTACCTTACTATCAGTGCGGAATACGCGTGAATCTAAAAATAATTTAAATAAGTACTTGAATGTGAAGAATGTGAATTCAATTACCGTCTTGGATAAAATTTAATACGTCTTTTTCCGGTCCGAATAACAACTTGTCACGACGAACACATATTTTGAATTAACCAAATCTTTGGAATACAATATTTCTAGATGGTTTTAAAATCGAGAATTGAGTAAGGTGTTTGTTTCTAGATTCTTTCTGCTTACTCTAATAGTAAGTGAGATGTATAAAGAAGAAAAAAGCAGTAGAATCTCTACACTTACATGAAACGTATAGTTGAGTCAATCGCGGCGCAGTGGCACGAGCCGGTGATAAGAACGAGACGGTTGTGGGATGATTCCCAATCCGGTATGTGATTTTTCATAATATGGCAAAGCGCTAAATGACGAAAAGAAAATAATACCCTATGATATATGGGAAGAAATGATAATAGTACACTATGATATGATATATGACGTGTGGCCCTTAAACTATATACACCTATTTATGGTACGGGGACCAGTGTCTTTATGAGAACAGAGTCTCTTAACACTAGTTTCCCAGGTTCCCTATGCTATGTGTATTGTGTACATACTGAAACAGAGTGAAACTATAAAAAAACCAGACAAGCGCGAGTCGGGCTTACCCACCGAGGGTTTCGTACAAAAAATGAGAGGACTCGAGCTTTTTCTGAAATTCAGGGTTTGCCTAAGCAAAGACCTTCATTCTGTAAAGAGCCTTTTCATCTGATATTTCACTTGAACTAGCGACCTTAATAGCTATTATTTTTAGGATTTAACCACATATGTATAGTTTTTTTTCCTGAACTAGTACTACCTGTAGACATCTACTAGCTGCCAAATTTGATAATTCTAGGTTAACCGGAAGTACCCTTTTAATTTCGATTCCCTTTATAGTGTTAAAATACATCATGGTCAGATTTGAGTATGTGGTTTGAATTTCAACTCGATATCTCCAAGCGTTCTTGAGATAAAGGGTATTGACAGACAGACAGGCAAACAGACAGATCGACAACAAAATGATCTTTTATATTGATAAGGGTACGAAACCCTAAAAACATTTTTTTTTCAAAAATATACAGTAATACAAATTATGTACGAACAAAGCAATATAATGTAATTATTACGTTAAATAAATTCAGAAATGAAATTGAAGTTCGTGACATACAACTAAATTACATAAGTATATATGCACTGTAAATAGAATTGGACTATCCATCATTAATATATGAAATGTTGCCTCTTCTGTTAGTTTATTCAAAATTGTAGTAACTTAAGTAGTTTTAGCTAAGTTAAGAAATATGTCTGCTTACTTTATCAGTTTTGTTCGATAAATTTATCTTTTACTTATGAATATTCATATATAAATTAACTACAAAGTGATCGTATAATTATAGTTTTGAAATAATATTAAAGATTTAGTTAGAGTAAGAAGTAAATTAAATTTGGACACCAGAATACTAATAAAAATAATATATATTTCCATAAAAAAACATCCTACATAGAAAATTAGTATTGTATTCTGGTGTCCAAATTATATATATATATAGGGTAAATATATATATATATATATATGTATATATATACCCTATATGCTGTTTCCGTAAAAGGAGCGCTGCCTCTTCCACCCTGTATATATATATATATATATATATATATATATATATATATATATATATATATATATACAGGGTGGAAGAGGCAGCGCTCCTTTTACGGAAACAGCATATAGGGTATATATATACATATATATATATATATATATATATATATATATATATATATATATATATATATATATATATATATATATATATATATATATTATATATATATATATATATATATAATAGACATAGACAGATGTTTAACATTCATACTAAAAAAATATGAAAGCTACTAATTAGATTTGTATTGACAATGGTGTGCTACAACAAAAAATGGATTTCCATATTAATCATATCATGATATAGATGAATACAAACTTCAATAGATTCAATAAAAAGTCAGTTTCATATATCACATACTACAATAAATACATATCGACGAAGCGAGCTTAAAAAAATTAAGAAAAATGCGCATCTTAGTATCCATTTTATTTATTTATAAATTTATAAATATTTTAGAATGCACTTTTATAATTAACAAAGCAGTTTCGGTCGCAAATAAAGTGTTTACTTATCACTACAAAACTGCCGTTGTATGGTGGAGCTGTGACGTCAGCGATGTAAATAAATTTCTTCATCAGTTCAAGGGTACAGCCCTGACTGTTTCAATAGAAAACCACGCAAATTTTAATGATAGTGATTTTCATAAGAAAATCACATACACACAAACTATATTTCTTGCTATGAATCCATATGAATTTGATTATTTCCTTGAAAAAATAAACAAAGTTAGAATAATTCCTATAAATGTTATTCTAGTTCTTAACAATGAAAACGACCAAAATCTAACGATGTATACTAAGATAGCGTGGGATAAGGACGTCAGTGATATATTGATAATAAGCAACAATTCAAGCAACAAAGCAGTTGTTTCAACTTACAAACCCTATAGAGACGGTGTTTGTGGCGACTATACTCCAACTTACTTGAACACAGAATCAGAACAATATTTTATGAGAAAATATACCAACTTTTATGAATGTCCAATAAGAGTTACTCTTCTCGAGTACAAGCCTTACGTTGTATTAAAATTTGAAAACGATACCGTCACTTTAGTTACCGGCTTGGAAGGCAATCTTTTGATGTTGTTATTAAATGTTTTAAATTCCACTGTCAACATAGTGTCTTGCAGGGAACACGGTGGTTTCAGCGGCACCATCAACGGGACGATGGGGCTTAGTGACCTCTATTACAACAGAGCGGACTTAATGGTGCCCTCCCTCATCATGCTAGTTAACAGATACTTATATTCTCAAATTTCTTATGCTCATGACTCATTGCATATCGTTTGGTGCATGCCCACGAGACGAGAAATCTATGAATGGGCCAAAGTAATACTTCCTTTTTTGAATATATTGACACCGTTTATTATTGCGTCATTTCTTATTATGAATGCTACGATAAGAATCGTGAAAAAATATGCTCTTCTGCAGGATAACTCCAAAAACGACGTAGCATTCAGATTGCTTGGAATATTTATGGGACAGGACACAGCATATATGTCACGATATTGGCTTGTTAATAGTCTATTTGTGTGCTGGATATGGCTTTGCATGATTATCCGTATTTCTTACCAAGGGAACCTCGTAGACGGCCTACAAAAAACCATTCTAGAACCTAGACTGTCAACTTTAAATGAAGCTGTGGACGCGGTCGACCTAGTCGGTGGTATGCGTGTATACGTTGATTTTTATAGAAATACGTCACTTGAGAAGAAGTACGTGCGGTTCCTGGTAAAGGATGTAGCTAATGAATTGAAAAAGGTTGGAGAAGGGAAAAGGAATTTAATTGCTGCTGATGGTATACTGCTCGAATTTTATAGATATAAATTAGAAGTTCTCGATGAGCCTGTGATGACTACACCGACATGTATTCATATGCGGCCACGATGGCCCGCAGCACCAGAAATTTCTGAACTGATTGCTCGTGTAGTGGAAGCAGGCTTGTATACAAAAATAAAAGAAGACGATATTTCGACATGGATGATTTTATACGGAAACTTAACTAAAACATCTGAATTTAAGCCCATAACATTTAAAACATTTCATTCGTGTTTTTATGGCCTTATTATAATGTATGTGATAAGCTCGTTAGTGCTTCTTGGGGAAATTTGTTGGAATAGATATAAGAAAAAAGAGAAATATTGAAATATATAAACGCCCGATTAAATATGCTTAATCACCTTCACGCTGTATCCCCCACAAATTACTTTCACCACAGGTTTCTTTGTCAAATGTGTATTTTTTATGACCAAGCTTTGTGAGATGAAAATAAAGATTTATTATTGTTATTTGTTTTATGAATTTCTTCATTCTCCCATTACTGGGGACTTATTCCCTAACGCGGACTTTTAGTCAAACATTAGAGAAGTGCTATGATGATCTATTGTATTGTTAAAAATTTCCTAACTATGCGACAGGTGTTTAAAATAACAGCTTTTTGCAATTGACGATAAAGTAATGGATGAATATTAAGTTGCTGGAGACTTGAGTGCAAAGTAATCGGTATAACTCCTGTGGTGGAAAGTATTATTGGTATCGTTTTGACTATGTTAACCTGCCATTGTGCTTTAAGTTCTATTGAAAGATCGATATATTTAGTAATTTTATCTGAATGTGTCGCGGAGAGATTATGTGTGTTAGGTATTCCTACATCTATTAGGTAAACTGTTTTATGCTTTTTATCGTGTAAAGTTATGTCTGGCCTATTGTGATGGATTGTTCTGTCAGTAATTATAGTCCTATCCCAATAAAGTTTAAACTCTTTTGAATCTATTACAGCCTGAGGTTTGTATTTGTAATATGGCAAGGTTTCAGTGATTAAATTTAATTTTTTTGCTAAATATTGGTGAATGATGCAAGCAACTTGGTCGTGTCGATGTTTATAATCTGTTTGTGTTATAGATTTACACGCTCCGGTAATGTGCTGTATAGTTTCGCTAGCACAATGGCAATGTCTACAGAGATCTATTTGTGTATCGTGTATTATATGTTTTTTATAGTTCCTGGTCTCAATAATTTGGTCTTGTATGGCTAGCATGAACCCTTCGGTTTCAGGAAATAGTTCACCTATACTCAACCAGGCGTTCGACGCTGTCTTGTCGACGATGGGGCTGAGTAAGTCGCGTCTATGCCTTCCGTGAAGGGATTTTGCCAACCAAGCCTCCAGCTTTTGTTGGGGTTGTATTATAGTTTCATTTGGCTGTGTTGAATGATTCCTTAAGTTAAGTGGTGTTAATTTATTGTCTAACTCTGTAATTAATCTATGAAGTGATACCTGTTGCGCTCGAGTATGAAAAAACGATCTAAGTAAATGTATTTGTTTATTATGAAGATTTTTAATGTCTATTATTCCTCTTCCTCCTTCATATTTAGGAAGAGTAAGCCTTTGCACGCAAGACCGTGGATGATGTTTTCTATATTTAGTCATAGAGGTATTTATAACACGTTGCAGTTTTTGTAAGTCCGTTTGTGACCACTTAATTATGCCAAAAGAGTACGTTAGTATCGGTATTACAAATGTGTTAATTGCTTTTGTGGTGTTATATGCGTTTAAATTTGTGTTTAAAACTTTTTGCAATCTGCCTTTAAATTTGTTGTTAATATCTATTTTTATCTGTTTATGATGAATTCGTTTCGACTGTTGATATCCTAAATATTTATAACCGTTTATGTCATCTATGGGGTCGATATATTCTCCAGAGTTTAATTGATAATTATTTTTTTCCATGTGGCCCCTTCGAATGGATTGAAGTTTACATTTATCTATGCCAAATTTCATCTGGATGTCAGTGGAAAACATTTGTGTCATGTCTGCTAGTTTATTTAAATTACTAAGGCTAGATGCGTAGAGTTTAATGTCATCCATATACATTAGGTGCGAAATGGTATGTTGAACATTGTTCAGGGCAATTTTGTATCCTTTTTCGCTATTGTTTAATATTAGAGATAATGGATTTAGGGCAAGGCAAAACCAGAGAGGACTAAACGAATCTCCCTGAAATATACCTCGTCTTATTTGTATTGGTTCTGTTTCTACTGTTTGTCCAAAATTAGTAATTTTTAATTGTGTAGCCCAGCTCTCCATGGTTATTCTTAAGAAATCTATGATATATGGATGTACCTTATGAATTTGTAAAACGTAAATGAGCCAGGTGTGTGGCATGGAATCGAATGCTTTCTGATAATCAATGTACATAGTGTATATATCTGTTTTATTTTTAAGTGCATACTGAGATATAACTGAATCTATAACGAGCTGTTCTTTACATCCTTGACTTAAACGGCGGCAACCTTTTTGCTGTTCTGTTAGTACATTGTTGCTATCAATGTGCTTATAAACAAGATCTGTAATACATGAAGATATAATTTTGTAAATTGTTTGTAGACATGTTATTGGGCGATATTTAGCGGGGTCCTTCTTATCTGTTGAATCTTTAGGTAGCATGTAAGTTATACCCTGTGTCACAAATGACGGTAATGTAGTTGGTGATTTTATAAAATTATTTATATGAAAAAGTAAATGTTTATGTACACAAGTTAGTTTTTTGTACCAAAAGTTATGTATTTTATCGGTTCCTGTAGCTTTCCAGTTGTGAGTTTTTAAAATAACGGATTGTAATAATTCTATACTAACTGCTTCAAATTGCATTTCAGTTGTTTGTTTATCTAAATATTGTTTTTGTTCTTCAATCCACTCTGCTTGATTATGCTCAACCGGGATAGACCATATGGACGACCAGAATACATGCAATTCTTCATTTGAAGGTAACTCAACAGTGTTATTCTCTATATTGTTATTAGGAGTCCTAGTCAAATTGCGGTAAAATAGTTTTTCATTACCATTAAACATTTTATTTTGTGATTTTCTTAATGTTGTCTGTTTATAGCGCCGTAAACGATTCGCTAGTGCCATTAGTTTCTGTTTCAATGTATCTAAAAACTCTATTAGTGTTGAATTTTCTGCCTCGTGCTGTGCGTGTATTTTATGATTTTGTTTAATTTTATTGATATGATTTTGCAATGTCTGGCTTCTATTTCCTTGAATGTAATCAGTAAGTCTACCTATTTTAATTCTTAATTCTTCTATTCTATCCTGTAATCGTTTTTGCCATTTCGGAATTCTTTGCGGTGCAATATTTCTGTTTTGATTATGTGAAATTTTGGACCCATTCAGTATGGCAGCTGTCATTGCTGCGCAATATATGAGTGTGTGAAGTATTTGAAACTCACATTCAGAAGTGAGATACTCGGGTAGTACTACTAAATTAATATAATCAATTGTGGCTATGAATTTTTTATTGCTTTTCTGTTTAGGTATATATGGTCTTTGTATTGGACAGGTGTTAGAAAAATCTATATATATTTTAGAAAATGTAGAACTAATATTTGTTTTTTCTTCTTCGGTTAGCTGATATTTTATGTAACGTTGTTGTGCCATATCATTTGTTACCATATTTTGTGTACCAGTTATTAGGGATGAAATCCGTTCAGTTGTTCGTTCGTTCGTTTCACTTGTGTTTTCAACTGTTGGATTAAAAGTAAGCTGACTATTGCTATCGTCATCAATTAATAACGGCGATATTGATTTGGATATATTATCCATTAAGTTTTCATCACTAATTGATTCCATCACTTCAGATCTTAATTCTGCAAGTCTCTCTGGCTTTATTAATTTATTATGAATTATAACCCTACGTTGGTCAGCTATTCGTTGAACTGAAACATTAGCTAAAGATGGAAATTGCTGTGTGACTTGTTTATGAAGCTGTGGTCTGTATCCGGTTATGTTTTTTTCTAATTTTGTTATCCTATAATAGTGTCTCATTATTGATTCATTAATGTCATCACTCCACTTTCTTCGTTCTATAGCTGCTTCTTGACTATCTACTGCTTGTAAATTATTATGATTTTGTAACATTAGTTTAACTTCGTCTTTAATTTCTTTTATTTTATGAACACTAAGTAATTCTTTTCTCATAATTGCCCTACGTTGATCTCCAACTCTTTGCTTTGACACTTTCATATGGGGAAACTGTTTAATAAATTTTGCATGTAATGGTGTAAGGTAAGTTCTAAGATTAGCTGTTTCTAATGAGGTGAGAATGAAATATGTACGCACAATGAATATATTCATTTCTATGGACCACTTTTTTCGCGTACGGGGGCCCGTCGTAACGGGTGCAGGAATATCAGCCTTTTCGACCATCTGCACAACATTATCGACAGGATGAAAAGATGAAGCTGATGATGATGATGAGGGTGACGGTTGATAAAATGGAGACGATGGTGATGATGGATATGGTGAATTTGATGATGGTGTATGTGGTGAATGCTCGGCTGTAGTATATTCTTCGACTGGAGTCCGCCTGATCAACTCCTCGTCGCCGATGGTTCGCATGCTGAGACACCCAGCATCGGCTCCAGGTGCGCCCCGGCGACCCCCGGGCAGCGGCCGTAAATTATATACTCGTTTTTCCATTTTTCATACAAAAAGGTTGGGAATTGTTAGTTTGGGAAGGGTAGGCCTAGTTGGTATTGGCATGTTTATGTGTTGTAACTAAAAAGTAAAAGGCTAGATGTCGGTGCCTTTTTAGAAGTATCTCCTTCCCGTAAGCCCCACCACCACGACAAGGTCAATTCCCGTGGGGGGTTATTGTTATTATTATTATGTTTCTCGTTTAGAATTCACGGGTTCAAAAGAACCCGGTCTTTTGGAAGGCTTGCGTGGGGACACAGGTCCAACACGTAGAGGCCCCTTAGAGAATATAAAAATGTTTTACTGTGACGCAATAGCCGGGATCCATCTCTGGGTAACTACAGGTAATTGCCCAGAGATGGTCGCCGGTTAATGCGTAGGAACTATGGAAAATGTGGAAATCTAAACTAGGACTATGGAATGGAATTTGGATGGACTGCTACTGGGCTATTGAGTGAGACTAACGGACGTCCGCCTTTACAATAGTCTCAAATTGAATGGTTGGCGGACGGTGACTCGCCTCCCACTAGATGGGCCCCCACAAAGCGGCGTAGTGCCTTGGGCGCAACATTGGCGTGGTCGGCTAAGGGTGTAGAGAGGTGTGCACCGGTTTCACCATCACGAGGAGCTCGTGAGCGGGTTTCCCCGCTATTACGCAGATTGAGCACTTCCACCCTTTCGAGCACATAGCTCTTGCGCTCCACTCTGCCGGCCAATAAAGGCAAGCCAGAGGCGGGGGATAGATTACAATTCCCCTCCGGAGGACTCAGGTCCGTGGGGTCGCCACTTCCCAACAGCTCGCCACAAGCTGCCCTGCGGGTTTATTATTATTATTATTATTATTATTAGAGCAGGCACAGGGAACCTAGTGCTAAGACACTCCGATCAAAATATTCCTCTGAGTTCTGGAGACAATGACGATGAGCCGCGACGCCAGAGCGAATAAAATATAAATTTAAATTAATATTTAATTTCCTCGATTGGGGGCGAACCCACAACCATTCGCGTTTACAGTCACACTTTGTGCCTCTTGCGCCACCAATGGCCTAAAAAAATGTTTGTTTAATTAAAAATGATATAAATCTTATGGCATTAGATGTACTCCTATAGATTGCCACAACATGCTTTTATAAATTAATGTGAAAAAATAAAAAAATGAGGAACTGCTTTATTATCACGTAATCTTCGGAAGTTTTCATTACATTAAAAACACACTCGGTGTCACTAGTTAATTATTTTTTTTCTTTTTAAGAATATTAAAATGTCAATACAACGTTACATACCTAAAATCTATACTAATATAATAAAGCAGAAAAGTTTGTGTGTTTGTTTAAATGCTAAGATCTCTAGATCTACTGATCGATTTGCTTTCTTTTGTATGTTTTGTATGAAAGCTGCATTCTTCAGAAGTGCTATAGGCTATATAACATTACGGTGTAAGTCTTAGTTAGCCTTAAATAACGAAATAACAATAATAAGGAAGTAATTCCTTTAAGCGCGTGCGCTGCAAAAATAATTAATTATGTGTCAGTACGTTGTATGGAATAAATGCTCTATTTTATCAGATCTAAATAAAAGTCCGCGACACCGTATATCTATATCTTATAAATAAATCACAATAAGGCATTTTGTGACAAAATGCTAGTCAGACATATTTATACTGCGCCACGTCAGCCACTTCAATCACAGACTCCACCAAAGCAGAGATGTGCAGAGAAGTCCAAAACGGAGACGATATGTGCAAATAACAAAATTCTATTGATTATTCAAACAACATCTCTCCACTCGTCTAGTCCCCGCGTTGGTGAAATCTGGGCCTTAATAAGATTAAAATAAATGTTAATTAAAAAAAATGTGAATGCTAAGAAAAAAACCGAAAAAGCGCCAGTAGGGCTCGCCCACCGAGGGTTCCGTAGTAATATTGGAGGTCTCAAGTTTTTTCTGAAATTAAGGCGTAGCTTAGCCCTTTCACCTGATACCTTACTTGAACTAGCGGCTGTAAAACAAATTTTGCCTCCCTTTTAAAGCTATTATTGTTTAGGATTTAACCACAAATGTATAGTTTTCAGATTTTTTTACTGAACGAGTACTGCCTGTAGATGCTAGCTGATAAATTTCATAATTCTTGGCCACCTAGAAGGACCCTATTTAGTGTCGACATACGTGTTTTTTGCGAGATAAACGGCCATATATTTTTTTAAGTAAATGTAGAAATACTTTTTTTAGAAAATCATGGGACCGTAGATTTGAGTACATATATGGTTTGAATTTCAACTCGATATCTCTAAGTGTTCTTGAGATAACGGCTCTTGAGAGACAGACAGACAGATGGACAACAAAGTGATCTTATTACGGTTCCTTTTTTCCTTAAAAGGTGCGGTTTCCTAAAAATTAACAAAATCACCACTATCTTCAGAAATTTTGTCTAAAAGTATACATAAAAATACGTTTTACGAAAACCAATACATTATTTGAGCGAATATATTATACAGATACAATGACTGTATTGTATTCATATATTGAGATTAGAATATTTATTTTGCAAATATTGTATTGTAAAGTATATTCATTTCGTATTGCTTTGTTGAACTACATTTTATATCCTTTTTAAGAATAAAATAGTCAGGGTTTTTTTTATTCAACGATTTTATATTAATGCAAAAAAGTAGGCAGAGGGAACCTAGTATTACGACACTCCGTTCCCCACTTTCTGTCGAATTCTGGAGGCATTGCGTGTTGAGTGGCAGAACTCAACGTCGCGCTTTGCCTCGACACCAGAACGAAGAAATGGAAATATTAATTTAAGTAAATATTTCATCTCCTCGAGTGGGGATCGAATCCACAACCAGTCGGTTTTATAGTCACACCTCGTGCCGCTGCGCTACGACTGGCCTTGTATATTGAGATTAGAATATTTATTTTGCGAAAGACAAATATTGTAAATATTGTATTGTAAAGTATATGCATTTCATATCCATTTTATATCATTTTTAAAAATATGTTATTGTTTTTATTCAACTATTTTATATTAATGCAAAAAAAAGTAGATACTAATTATCGGAGAATGTTTTATTTTTGAGCTTTACGCTGTATTCCACATATAATAGGGTAGGCAAAGGGAAACCTAATTTAAGGCACACCATTCTTCACTTTCACAATTTTTGAGATATTACGTATTGAGTGGCGGAACTCAACCTTTTTACCACAGCCAAGAAATGAAAATATTAATAAATAATAATTCATTCTCCCGATTGCGAAACAAACTCACAACCCTCGTGTTAACAGTCAATACACTTCTGCCGTTGCACCACGACAGCCTTAAATTGTTTAATAATTAATATTTACTTTTTAATATAGGGATTGTGCGTTTTTTTCATTTAGCCTATAAACTATAGTACGTGCCTAACAGAGATATGTTCCCATGCAAATGGAATTTGTGGTTCGCGTTATCTCGGGAACGTATCTTTAATAACCATAAATCAACAAATCGAGCCACAGCAATTATTTATTACGTAGAAAAACCTTTGGTTTCAATTTTCCCGCGGAGAGATTACAGTGTTACATGAACATATATGCATATTTTTTTTATTTAATAGATTTTACGATATGAATATAAAGTTATATATAGGAGGCCTATCGTAGTCCCCTGTGGGTACTGTAGGGGTTCGATTTCCACTCGAGGAAATTAAATATAAAAATATATATATTTTCATTTCTTTGCTTTGGTGTCGAGACAAACTCATTATGTTGAGTTCCGCCACTCAACACACAATGACACCAGAATTCGGCGAAAAGTGGAGAATATGAGAACTTGTATTTTTAAGTGGAGAGTATATGAGAAATAAATACAAAAAAATATTTTAAAAAACTATATGATTTCGTAGTAGAGTTGTAGAAGTAAAATAAGATAAGCCATACTAATAGTTCGGCATCTTTTCTTATAAAGATGCTAAATCGTGAATAACAAAAAAAATCAAATCAGCTTCACGCTGTATCCCGCACACAGTAGGGTAGGCAGAGGGAACCTAGTGTAAGACTTTCACTTTCTGCCGAATTCTGGAGGCATGTCGTGTTAAGTGGCAGAACTCAACGCCGCGTTTGTCCTCGACACCAGAGCGAAGAAATGGAAATATAAATTTAGGTAAATATTTCATCTCCTCGAGTGGGGATCGAACCCACAACCAGTCGGTTTTACAGTCACACTTTGGGAAACTGCGCCACGACTGGCCCCGTCAATAACTTTTCTCATAAAAGATGCTAAACTATAAATAAATATAAACGAATATATATCTTTTAAACAGATCCAGCTTTCTTTTCGAGCATATATTAATCGACCGTGTTTTATACGAGATGTTCTCAATAGAAATTAAAATGCTTCTACCGTCCCCAGCGAGAGACCGTACGGCCCGTTCCTAGATATCGACGCACATTTATCTATCTGATTGGGGTCGTTCGAGCTCTTCTATGTACCTAGATGGTCTGTTGTTACAACCAAGTCAACGTTAAAATGTGTTTAAATCACTATTATATTTTGTGAATATTATATAGATATGTATAAAAGATTCACTATAAGTATTTTTAGGGTTCCGTACTTTTAAAAGAAAAATGGAACCCTTGTAATATCACTCTGTTGTGCGTCTGTCTGTCTATCTATCAGTCTGTCTGTCTGTCAGTAAACACCCTTTATATCAAGAACGCTTGAGGAGTTGAAATTCAAACCATATACTAAGATTGCTTGATTGACATGATTTCTTGACAAAAAACATACTTCTATATTTACTAACAAAAGCCTTAAAAGGTGACAAAATTTGATATTAAAGTTCAAGTGAGGTATCAGATAAAAGGGCTCTGGCTAAGCTAAGCCTGAATTTCAGAAAAAGGTCGAGCCTCCAATTTTGTACGAAACCCTCGATGGGCGAGCCCGACTCGCACTTGTCCGGTTTTTTTGACTATTAAAACACTCTGTTTCCATTAGGACACTTCCGTTCCCCCACCAATAGTATCAGGATACTGAATTTTCTGACTGTTGCCGTTTATTGGCGAATTTTTTCGTGCTAAAAGGAATTTAAAGTCGTATTTGTCACAATTTGTCGTCTTTTTGTTTATATAAGAGTTTTCCTTTTAAAGACAATTTTTACATAATTATACAAAAAATAAAGTAAATATATATTTTTTTCAATTAATCTAGTCATATTAGTTAATAATTAAATATATTTTAAGGCATTTGAAATAGCTACTATCAGACGATCTGACAGACGGACTGACACCAGCAATTAGACTAATTTGCTCCCAAAATCTACGTCACGATTCAATCTACACCTATTTAGTTATTCTAAATTTCAGGATATACTTCTGAATTATTAAATAGTGGTCATTCTTGTCTACGTCTCACGGGAATAAAGGCTTTGCTGATTTTTTATTTATTTAAAAAAAAAAAACATTTTATACTAGTCTAATTTTGAAATTTTGTTGTTTTATCTTCTAATTAAAAAAAAAAATAAAATTAAATTAGCTTCACGCTGTATCCCGCACACAGCAGGGTAGGCAGAGGGAACCTAGTGTTAAGACACTCCGTTCCCCACTTTCTGCCGAATTCTGGAGGTATTGCGTGTTGAGTGGCAGAACTCAACGCCGCGCTTAACCTCGATACCAGAGCGAAGAAATGGAAATATAAATTTAAGTAAATATTTCATCTCCTCGAGTGGGGATCGAACCCACAACCAGTCGGTTTTGCAGTCACACCTCGTGCCGCTGCGCCAAGAGGCCACCGGCCTCAGCATCTTCTAATTAAAAAAAAGAAAATATTTTTGAAATATATGTATATGAACACAGACGCTAAATTATTTTCGTTTCGATTTAGTCCGTGCCCTCTTTCCTCTTGGAGCATATTATGATAACTATAGACAATTGATTACGACAATTTTTCCTAAAAAAGAAAAAACACCTTTTAGACGTTTCTTTATGAAAGTTATCACGTTTATATTTATATCATATTTTATTTTGTAAATTTTCACATTGGCTTTCCATAATTGAACAAGCAATTTGTTAGGAGTTGTAGCAAGATGAGGAGAATATTAACTGTAATCGATTCGGACTTGAATAATCCTTTCTTATTCTAAGTCTATAGATTCATCATAGTCATCCACTATACACTGTTTTTTTATAATCTTTTAATTTTATTCAGTTTCACGTTGTATGGAAACGGAAAACAGAGTATCTTAGCACTAGGTTCTCTCTGCATACTCTGCTGTGTGCGGGATACAGCGTGAAACTGAAAAAAAAAACGTTATATCCCCTCACATAGCAGAATAGGCAGTGAGTACCTAGGAACCTAGTGTTGAGACATTCTATTCCGATTTAAAACTTCCATTACCCATTTTCCGCCAAATTATGGAGGCATCGCGTGTTCTTTTGCGGAACTCAACGCCGCATTGCCACAACTCACTTTATACTAATTCAATCTATACTAATATATCATATCATCTTATATCAGACATCAATTAATCGAATTGCCGGAATCGAAGCACGCACGCTAACAGCGCACATTCAACACCATTTGCCAAATCAAAGGCAAACAGGTATCCCGGCTCTTGATCTTCAGTATATCAACTATATGCATATTGGTCGTAAGTACATAATCCATATATATTGGATTAGACTTTATCAATGAAATGTGCTATGCTTTTAAGATAATTGATTAAGTATATTCTAAGCTAGTTTCAATCTTATCCTAGTGCAAAATTCCTCACATCCAAATCAATTATCAATTATTATAAAATTTTAGCACGTACTTATAGTTATGTAATTAAATATATATTGTAATGTGAAAAATTGTTAAATATACATATATAAACATTCTAAATAAAATTTTGTAAAATAATGTAAAGTTAAAAATATAATTTTCCTACTATAGGTATTAATTGTATGTAAACAATAATGTAATTAATATATATGATAAGGAAATTAGATATAATAATACATTTAAAAAGGGTACGGACCAAGTGTCTGTAGTGTTAAGAAATAACAATAAAAAAAAGCTAGTTTCAAAAAAAAAAATTTCAGCTTGTTGAATCTGGTATACGAGCTCGTATAGCTGGGTAGGCGGAGATAATCTAGAGTTGAGACACTCCGTGTTTCCCTAATTTGTCACTAATACTTAATTACTAAGAAATATTTTAAAACTATTAACTAATTGTTATCTTCCACAAATTTCAATTTCATCTATATATAAATATATAAATATTAAACTAAACTAAAGCAAGTATTCAGGCAAGGTGTAATACCGCCATTGTCTATAAAGTCATCGGCAGCGGATACCTCATTTGTAATATTGGAACACCATATGGAGTGAACAATACCTCCGTATTGTCGTCAAAGGCCGTTGTCGAGTGAATTGTAGTGCCAGTGACTGCTATTCGGGTACCGGCGATAAATTGACTAAAAACAATAGTCTAACGCCGCCTAGCGCCAGAATTCGAATAAATCACTCTACAGCCATGTTGTATGGACAACAAGTGAACGTTCTTTAAATATGCCGATGCATTTTGGATATTTTTTGGTTTTATATTTGTAATTGACCTTATATATATTAAGTTGGTTATTTGTTTTTAATTCACGCTGTATACGGCTCACAGCAGTGTTGGCAGGAGGGATCTGGGAACCTAGTGTTAAGGCACTTCATTCTGTTTAAGATACTTCCCTTCCCCTTTCTCTTCCGAATTCTCGATGCATTGCATGCTGAGGCGGAACTCATTCGCAACACATACCGCGCTTATTTTCATTACCAAAGCGATAAAATGAAATCCCCACTCGAGGAGATGAAATATTTACTTAAATTTATACTTCCATTTCTTCGCTCTGGTGTTGAGGCAAAGCACGGCGTTGAATTCTGCAACTCAACACGCAATGCCTCCAGATTCGGCAGAAAGTGGGGAAGAGAGTGTTTTAAAACTAGGTTCCCTCTGCCTACCCTGCAGTGTGCGGGGTACAGCGTGAAGCTGATTTATTTGATTTATTTATTTTTTAATTTCATGGAGTGGGAATTGAGCCCACAACTTGTCGCGTTTAAGATGCTTGTGCCCCTTTGCCACTAGTCTTAATATATATTTTATGAATCCTACAGGTATAGACCCAGAACTCGGGTGTTAACCGTATTTAGAAGAAATTAAACACAAATAATTTAATTTTAAGCGCACACATAAAAACGAATATTAAAATTACTCAATTTCCTTCTAAATCGCAATTATAATCAGAAGGTTATCAAAAATGCTCCATTCACTATAGAATTGTTCGTTGAAATGTTTATAATTACCATTTTCTAACAATTGCTGGCAAATTGTGAGTAACTCAAAACAACTGACGGTCGTCGCGTTTCTCCATAATTCTCTTCACCAAATCTGGATGTAGCCCTTCTATTATTAAAATATTCCTTTAATATAGCTCTTTTACACAAAGTAAATTCTTGAGACTTTAATGTTTGTGCTTAATTAGAAAATCCGATTTGCTGAATTATGCCAACGGGTTTATTAAAACATACTTGCTTCAGATGGTATTGCAATTAATTTACTATAATTTTACTGTTTAAGTTTGTTATTAACTTTTGTATTAAGTTTCATTAAGAGGTAAGAGGAAAGGGTTGGAATTCGATTAAGTTATTAATTTTATTATCGTTTGAGAAATGTACGTAAATATTTTTATTTGCTTAAAGTTAATCCCAGTTAAACCTTAACTCACGTCTCTGAACCAGCGTGATGGAACATTCAGATACTACGACTATATGTGCGTCTGTGCAGGCTAATCTCCTAAACGGCTATACCAATATAACTGCAATTTCACTGTTGTAATTTGGCAAACTTCTCTTAACATTTGTTTTATTTCAATCGATTTATAAATAAAAAAGGTTTATCGATATAAAGTATAAAGTAAAAGTAGTAAAGTTGAGGCCGGTCGTGGCGCAGCGGCACGAGGTGTGACTGCAAAACCGACTGGTTGTGGGTTCGATCCCCACTCGAGGAAATGAAATATTTGCTTAAATTTATATTTCCATTTCTTCGCTCTGGTGTCGAGGTTAAGCGCGGCGTTGAGTTCTGCCACTCAACACGCAATGCCTCCAGAATTCGGCAGAAAGTGGGGAACGGAGTGTCTTAACAGTAGGTTCCCTCTGCCTACCCTGCTGTGTGCGGGATACAGCGTGAAGCTAGTTTAATTTTTTTTTTTTTTAATCCCAGTTAAACCCTAACCCACGTCTCTGAACCAGCGTGATGGAACATTCAGATACTACGACTATATGTGCGTCTGTGCAGGCTAATCTCCTAAACGGCTATATCAATTAGTGCAATTTCACTATTGTAATTTGGCAAACTTCTCTTAACATTTGTTTTATTTCAATCGATTTATAAATAAAAAAGTTATATCGATATAAAGTATTATGATCGATTAAATGACAGTAAGAACTCGTAACTATTTTATTACATTGAAAAACTGAAACTTTAGTTTTCAATATATCGATGTTGTCTTTGAAATGATAATGTTAATAAACACGAACGTTATTTAGATAAACAAATATTTGTAAGGCCAGTCGTGGCGCAGGGGCACAAGGTGTGACTGTAAAACCGACTGGTTGTGGGTTCGATCCCCACTCGAGGAGATGAAATATTTACTTAAATATATACTTCCATTTCTGCGTTCTGGTGTCGACGACAAGTGCGGCGTTGAATTTTGCCACTCAACGCGCAATGCCTCCAGAATTCGGCAGAAAGTGGGGAACAGAGTGTCTTAACACTAGGTTCCCTCTGCCTACCCTGCAGTGTGAGGGATACAGCATAAAGCTGATTTATTTGATTTATTTAATATTTGTGAAGTACAAACGGGCGGAAATGCGAGAGGGTCCCTAGTAATAAATATGTCATGATAGTTTCAAATTAAATGATCAAATTTAATTATTAGGAAAACTTATAAAAATTTGGACGTAGCGGGATTTGAACTTGCGCCACTTGCCTGCGAAACCGGACGGAATAAACTTGGACGGTTTCCAAAGAGTAGTAGTTTAGTTTTGTTTAGTTAGTAGTAATTTTTATACGTTTTTTTAATAAGTATTTTTCTTTTCTAAGTGTGGAATAACACTTTAAAAAACGTTAAAAATAATAAAAAATTACCGTAAATAGTGAACATAAGATAACATGAGTAGGTATTTCTGATTCAAACGACAGCTCACGAATCTTGAATTGATGTGATCATTTGAATATACAATGTTTCAGTTTCCGATTTACAGGAACGATATCCTGAACAAATCTCAAATACGTTTTATAGATATATTTAATTTTTAAAAATTTCATTTCACATTTTACAGTAGGTATACAAGTACCACCTAGTTTGTAAGTTATTTAGAGGAAGAGGCTGTCGTGGTGCAGTAGGACGCGTGTAATTAAAAACGCGACGGTTGAAGGTTCAATTCCTACTCGGGTAAATGAAATATTTAAGAATTTCATTTTCTCACTCCGGATGTTAACAGAGATGGAAATTCAATGCATGCTTTGCCTAAGTCTTTGCTTGCTTTGCCTCATTTCTGCCACCTAAAACGGACTGCTCCCAGAATTTAGCGGAAATTGGAGAACGGAGTGACGTAACACTAGGCTCCCATGCCTCCACTGTGCCTACCCTTCTGTGTGCGTAATAAGCTGTGAAGCTATAAAAATAAATAAATAAAATAAAGTTTTCAATCTTCGAGTCTACCTTGAGGAAGAAAAACTGAACTATAACTGCTTCATGCATGACATAATACCAATGTCATATACGAAGTTTTCACTTTACGAGTACTAGTCGAAATCTTCGTCTTTCTCTTAAACCGTTTTGCTAATATAAATACCATCACGCATTATTTAAAATTGCACAAACCGAATATTCATTTGTATTTTGAAAAAAGTGCCTAAATTAGTTTCATTGTATTTGCTTTACTACATACGAGAAGATAGAATTTTTAAGATCAATTTCTTCACACCTTGGGTTACATTATTATTGCATTTTTATTAAGGATCTCAATTTTTTTGACAATATAATATAGCCTATGTTGGTCAGTGAAGATGCAGCTTTCTAATAGTGAAGGAATTTTTGAAATCGATTCGGTAGTTTTTGTCTGAAAACAATACAAACATACATACAAAAATACAAATCTTTCCTCTTTATAATAATAGTATAGATAAATAAAAAATGAGTTGACGCCAATCGTGGCGCAGTGGCACAAAGTGTGACTGTAAAACCGACAGGTTGTGGGTTCGATCCCCACTCGAGGAGATGAAATATTTACCTAAATTTATATTTTCATTTCTTCGCTCTGGTGTCGAGGACAAGCGCGGCGTTGAGTTCTGCCACTCAACACGCAATGCCTCCAGAATTCGGCAGAAAGTGGGGAACGGAGTGTCTTAACACTAGGTTCCCTCTGCCTACCCTGCTGTGTGCGGGATACTGCGTGAAGCTGAAGCTGTAAATAAAATAAAAAGTGAATTACACACGACAACCACTTCGTTGTATGTGCAACCACAGTACCAGTTAACACACACTAAAAACTACTGTAAAGAAAAATATATTTAAAAAAAAAACAAAAAGAAGACAACAATTTTCTTTATTAATATGCAACAAAAAACCCATAAAATGTTATGGCAAATCTTTTACCATTCATATTCGCGTTTTATAGCGGCCGCCCATATCTTTGTGTTTCTTCAGCTTTATGTGACCTTTATGTTATTACATCAAGGATCACTGACCCGCGAACCTTTTGCTGTATAATTCGATTTGGAATTTTGTTTTGAGGCCAGTCGTGGCGCAGGGGCATAAAGTGTGACTGTAAAACCGAATGGTTGTGGGTTCGATCCCTACTCGAGGAGATGAAATATTTGCTTAAATTTATATTTCTATTTCTTCGCTCTGGTGTCAGCGTTGAGTTCTGCTACTCAATACGCAATGCCTCCAAAATTCGGCGGAAAGTGGGCAACGGAGTGTCTTAACACTAGGTTCCCTCTATCCTGCAGTGTGTGGGACACAGCGTGAAGCTGATTTATGATTTTTTATAAATTTAGCGTTTTGGGAAATAAACTGTTCGTGGTCAGATATAATATTAACTGAATTAATGAAGATATAGTTTTGTTGTTTGTTTTTTAATGTTTGGGTAGAAAGGGGAGACCTAGCGTCAACGCCGCGCTTTCTCTTGTTACAAGATCTAAGAAATGAAATAAATTAATTCCGAGAGTGAAAATCGAAGCCACAGTCGTCACGTTTACAGCCAGACTCTGTACCACGGCGCCACAACGGCAAATTATTTATATTTAACACTGGATACGTGGGATCTTCAATATATTTATTTATTCAAATATCTATGTCATTAAATTATAATTTCCTTTTCATTTTATAATCACAAATAAATATAATGATATTTATTAGATCTGAAATCAAAGTATTGAAAATTGTTTTATTTGTTTTATTATGTTTGAGGCCGTCGTGGTACAGGTGCACAAGGTTGTGGGTTCGATCCACTCGAGGGGGATTAATGAATTATTTTTTCTTAATATTTTCGCGCATGCAATGCTTTGACAAATTCAGCGAAAAATGGAGAACGGAGTGTGTTAACACTATGTTCCCTCTGCCTACCCTGCTGTATGCGGGATACACCGTGAAGCTGATTTAATTTGGTTTTTAAAAAAATCTCTCCCTACATTTTCATAAAATATCTTCACGCATGTTTTTCAGCAACATGTCGCCTCTTTATGGGCGATCTCGTTATAAGGCTAGGCCTATGAACGTTACCAGGCTATTGGAGTAGCAATACAAAATATGAATATATAAAATGCTTTTATAAAAAAATATTAAAAATGTATGCGGCAAATGCCATACAATTTAAATTTAATATAACAAAAAATAAAAATTTACCGAAAATTGGGAGAAAAATGTGTGTTTATTTTTTTTTTTTGTTTGTTAATTTTTATAGTTTCACGCAGGGAATTCTGCCTACCCTGCTGTATGTGGGATACACCACACACACACAGCAGGGTAGGCAGAATTCCCTCTGATAGTAGTGCCTAGTATTAAGACACTCCGTTCCCCACTTTCCGCCAAGTTCTGGAGGCATTGCGTGTTGAGTGGCGGAACTCAACGCCGTGCTTTGCCTCGACACCAGAGCGAAGAAATGAAAAAATAAAGGTAAATAAATATTACATTTAATCGAGTGGGGATCGAACCTACAACCAGTCGATTTTACAGTCATACTTTATCCCCCTACGCCACGACAGGCTTCAATATATTTTTTTTAGCCTCACACTGTATTTTGCATATTGGGTAGGTGGAGGGAACCTAGGGTTAAGACATTACGTTCCCATAAAGACACTTGTTTCCCGCCAAAATTTTGTGACACTGCCTGTTGAGTGGACGTATACTTTTCTAGAAAATGTAAAATTAAAATAATTCAACGCTCTCTTTACGGCCGCAAGCATAGACTCGAGTCGTGCAGGGGCGCCTTTGCCCCCGATTTCGTCCTCGCAAGTAGCCACGTAGCGATTTCCTCAAAATTATGAAAAATGATTGAATGTATAAATGATATAATCAATCTTTTGGCAAATGTAGTATAACGAAAAAAAACAAATAAATGGAAATATAAATTTAAGTAAATATTTCATCTATTCGAGTGGGGATCGAACCCACAACCAGTCGGTTTTACAGGTACACTTTGTGACCCAGCCCCACGACTGGCCTCAGCATAATAAAAAAAATATATGTGGTATGCGGGCGAAGCCGCGAGTGGTGATAATATAGGGGATAAGAATAAAATAAAACACAAATACATTTTCATAGTTTATCAACAATCAACAGACGCGTTACATCGGCGTCGATACATGAACAATGTAGATACATCTTTGGCAAGTCTTTCCATTGCACACAAGCCTCTAACTGACCCCGCCGTCTCTACGATACAATCTTAAACAAATTTAAGTAGTGTTTTTTGCAAATTACATAAACACGATTATATAAATATAAAATTTTACATTTTAATGTTTATATTCAATTGCCTTGAAGCTATCATATACGCTTAATAACATTGAAAGAAGAAAACCTCAAAATGTATAAAAATAAAAGAAAAGAAAAAGAAAAATAAAAGATAAAAGAAAATGAAATTTCCAATAATAAACATAAAATTAAAAATTCAAGAGAACATCCAGAGATCAGCCTCGAGGAGGTACCAAAATGTAACTAAGCAACGTCAAAAACTGATAGTACAGTACGGTCAACGAGACGTGGCCGTCGTGAAATAAGGTTTACTGAACTTTCGCGCATTTTTCACTCATTAAAAATATTATAAGTAAGAAAAATCATAAAATCAAATCTACGCAATCATTTACAAGTAATTTCAGGGCGGACACAACTCGTCAACCATACTATAATCGACGAGGATTCTAACTCATCTGACCATGACTCATTTGTATAATTTATTTAATAACATATAAAATATTAGATAAATAATAAGATATCATTTTTTTTTCGAGACGATTTAATATAAAATGAATCTTGAGCGTAAACTTGTAGATACATTTTGATATGCTCCAGATATGGGTAGAAAAATATAAAAGTAAAGATAAGTAAGAAATATAAATATATATTATAAATTCTAACAGAACGTCAGAGTGTATACACAAGAAATTAATTATTTTATATATGAACAAATTGTAACAAAATTGGTTATTTAGCCAATTGTACCGTTATCCATATATTTCTTTTACACTAAAGACGATATTTTTTAAATTTTCATCAAAGAAATGTGCGTGCACTCCGACGTCAGAATAAACTAAATAAAATCTCACACAACAAAACAAATACAACAGTCATGTATGTATATATAAATAAATATCACCGGCAGAAGCCGCTTTGCTTGATATGTTTCATTGAGCTTCGAGCTATACGGTAACAGATTCACAACGGAAACTTAAAATAGTTAAACTTAAAAACTAAAAAAAAATTGCATTATTTATTTATTATGTACAAAGTCACGCGAGCGCGTGTCAGACTTGAAACTTTCAAAATATACATACATACAAATTAAAATTATAATATATTATTGTAGATTATATGAATAGGTTTGTACAATTTTTTAATTCTTTTCCTTTTCCATTTTTGGCATTTAACATGGCTATATGATTTAGTGGAATGGTCTTCTCAACTTCAAGATTTCATTTGGACGTTCTTTGGCACAAAATCTTAATTCTAATAGTCCTTTTGAACCAAAGACTTGTACGAATCCTTTTCACTATTCTTTTGCCTGTCACTTTCTCAATTTTGACTTATGTATGTTAATATACATCATGGCCAGTATCCTGACTTTCGATTTCTAAGAGATCCGCTGAATTTAATTTCGTATTTTGTTATCCATTTTATATTTTTATAATATTGTCATCATTTCTAGAAATATATTTAATCTTTTTATGGACAGAAAATCTAGAGTACGAAATTATATTGAATGATAGTGGTACATTTTATCAATATTACTTTGCAATTTAATGTATTTTCAGTTGAAATATCATATTTTTAAAATTTTAATCAAACAGAAAACATATTTTCTTACTTTATTTAATGGAATTCTGTTTGAAGTTTATCCATTTCCCCTTTTACTTTTTTCTTTATTATAAATAATACATATAGAGAACGCACGAAAAATATTTATATTAATAACTTTCTGTATAAACAGATTCCAGCATTTAGATATATTTAAACATTGTGTTAAGAACTAAATTTAAAATTTATAGAAGAAAATTAAAATAAAATCTCAAGTTCAGGCCACTGACCATCCATCTACAGTTAAATTGCACCACCCCTTTACACATACTATCACATACAACGTCAACTTACAAACTGTTTGGATTTGGAAGGTTTATTGTTTTTTCTAAGCACAGGTTTTCTATTGTATATTCCAATTTCCCTTTGAATAATGATATAAGGAAATTATATATATTTACTATAATAAAAATTATTATAATTCAACTAAACAGCAGCAGCGTTTTAACTAAGAAGGAACCGTACATTAAAATTTACCAAGATACGTTACATGATCATACAAGATGAGCCATCCATTCCTAGGAACATCGACACCGGCCCCATACTCAATATCACAATATGTATGTATAATGTATAATTTCGAATCACCTGTCATACAAAATCGTTTATTTCATTCTGTATGGGGTTTTCTAATTTGTCTATACATTTCCGTATGGCGTCCAGAACGATGACGACGCGGCGGTCGAGCGCGGCGAGGTGCGGTTCCCAAAGTATAGGTGAGACCGGGTCCACTTTCATGGATTCTCGCAGAACTTTTGAGAGAGGAACGCCGTTGTGGTGTCTAGAAGATAAATATATATATTTTTGATAATAATAGTAAATACATACAATAGAGGCGCAGAGCCACAAAGTGTGACTGTAAAACCGACTGGTTGTAGGTTCGATCCCCACTCGAGGAAATTAAATATTTATTTACATTTATATTTTCTTTTCTTCGCTCTGGTTTCGAGACAAAGAGCGGCGTTAAGTTCCGCCACTCAGCAGGCAATGCCTCCAGAATTCAGCAGGAAGTGGGGAACGGAGTATCTTAACACTAGGTTCTCTTTGCCTATCCTGTTATGTGCGATATTTTTAGATTCCGTTTCGTATCATCCGTCGAATTCTGGAAGCTACATTATAAATTAACAGATTGAGATATAAAAAAATATATGTTTCATTTCCTCAATTGGGAATCGAACCCACAACCTGTTACACCCACACGTTTACAGTTCTCTAATCATACTATGTATAATCATTATAAATGTGAATGTAAGTTTGTTACTCTCTCGACGAAACTATCTAACTGATTATGATCAAACTTTGCACACATATCCTTAGAGGTATTAGAAAGGACATGGGATACTTTTTATAAAATAAATATTATCCTTTGGCTATAATATAAAAATAAGTTTAAACGAGCCAAGCAGCGTTTGAGTATGACATAAATGAATAATTTTTAACTAAATCTAAATACACTAGAATAATTGTGAAATTAATAATTTATAATTTCCTACACGACAATTTTTTTAAATACCTAGTCACATTTTTGAAATAATGTTTTCTTGTGCACTTTATTTGAAATTTTATGAATTCTAAATGTCAAATATGTAAATTTATGACTCACATGGAGGTACATTGTATACAACATTATATGGATTATGCTTCAGCTACTTCGTATGGACTAAATTCTATTGTCATTTGTTAATTTTAGATCCAAATATGATAAAGTAATGTATTTAAATTATTATTATTTTCTCATTATAATATTTTTTTAAATTTAATTTAAAGTATCGATTGTCCAATCCTACGTCTGTCACCTAACCAGACAAAATGCGACAATGACTTCCGACATTAGTGTTTTCACTCTTTCTAAATAGATTATTTTAATTTGTTTTTTATTTTAATTAAATTTAATTTAACTGTGAAAAATATTTATATACAAAAAAGAAATGCTATAAAAATCCAAGATATTCCAAAAAAACTGTTTGTTTTAGTTGTACTATCTTTTTAAAATGACATTTATTATCTCTTACTTGAGCAGAGCAAGGAGCGTGGTGTGTCTGACGAGGCAGCACTGCAGCAGCGGCGCCAGGATACTGAGTTCATCATGGAAGGCCTTCCCGAACGCGCGGCCCTGGTCCAGGTGCAGCGTGAAGGTGTCGTTACCGAACATTCTACAATAAAATAATAACGAAAAATTAGGTACAAAGTATAGAAAAATCTAATTAAATCGCCGCAGCTTTTGTGTGTAACGGCATAGCGTCTGATTGTACATGTGTATGGTGTGGGTTCGATTCCCACTGGGGGGATTGAATCATTTTCATTTCTTCGCTCTGGAAGCTAAAACAACACAGAGGCTTATATATTATAAACAAAAAATCCTTTGACAGCAGCGTCAAAGTGTGGAAGAAATAATTGATTTTATTATTCATTGAATTTGTAGATCTTAAATACATTGCCATATTTTTCAAATGTCAAGCTGTAAGATGTAAGATTAATCTGCTGGCCAGTCGTGGCACAGGGGCATAAGGTGTGACTGTATAAGCGACAGGTTGTGGGTTCGATTCCCATTCGCGGAAATTAAATATTTAATATTTTCATTTCGTCGTTCTGGTTCCGAGGCAAAGCGCGGCGTTGAGTTAGGCCGCTCAACACGCAAACCAAAATTCAGTGAAAAGTGAGAAGCGAGGAATAAAACACTAGCCTCTCCCCGCCTATAAAAAAATATTAATTTGATGTAAAAAAGTAATTAAATAAATGCCAATGACGTCAAGAGATTACATTCAATATACAATAAGTACAAGTTATGTATATATGAGGCATGTGATATCAAAATCTATATTGCGTATAATCCAATAAATTGATGTATATTTATAGGTATATTATATTAGTAAATGTTATGTATAAAAACGTCATGTATTATATGATTACACTTCATCCCATCGAACCCTTAACCGTCGGATTTTCTGCCGCAAGATTGTCCCCTTGCGCCACGACGTCGAATTATTTATTTATATAAAAAAAAAACGGCAATACAAACTTGAACGTTTCATAGTGATGTCTATCCATGTTGCCAGTTAGAAAATCGAATATGGACATGTCCATTAAATCCAAAAGTCGCCGCCCAGAGTCGTACGGAGGTGTCGAACGGACCTGATGTCATAAAATATATATTTTTTACAAACACATTTAAGATTAATTTAATTTAGCTTTACGCTTCAACCAGCATTATCCATTGTACGCAGAAAGAACTTAAGAGTTAAGCCACTTCGTTTTTCTCTGCCGCCCAAATTCGAGACAATGTGTATAAAGTGGCGGAACTCAATGCCGCGCTTTGTTTTGCCAGAGCTCAGAAATGACAATAATTAATTGCGCCGAGTGGGGATCGAACCCAGAACTATTGGGCTTACGGATAGACGTTGTCATGGCATGCAATTAAATGCATTAGTAAGTATTTCTAATTTTAAAGTGTTATTTCATCCTTAGGAAACAAAAATACTTATTAAGAAAACGTATAAAAATTTTAACGTAGCGGGATTTGAACCCGCGCCTCTTTGGAAACCGTCCAAGCGCTCTAACCAACTAAAGCCATACGTGGTCATTGAGCTACGTCGAAATTCTTATACGTTTGGTACAACTTATTTATGTTATTAGCATCTCTGTAGGGTGATTTATTTTTATTTTCTTTGGGTAGCGAAAATTTGTAAAACTCTCCTTGATCTATCTCCATCTTCCAAAGATGTCTTAATAACAGATTCCCTCTGCCTATCCTGCTGTATGCGGGATACAGCGTGAAGCTGTTTATTTTTATAAACTTTATAAAATTTACGCTGAAATTTAAGTTACTTACTGTATCACAATAATCGGATTGTAGTTCCCATTGCGCTTTTCTTCGTTTGTGATACGATCTTCTCCATGGATGTCTCCAAACCTGAGAAAATATCAATGTATATATAAGAAATGTAAAAAATTCTTTAGATATTTATTTTATGGTTTTTTTTAAAGCAAATACAAAATGTGAGAAACATTTATACGTCTGAAAAGCAATACATACGAGGTATCTATCCTATCTTTTATAACTTTAAAAGAAAAAATTAAATCCGCTTTTATAACTTAAAGATATCAATGCTTTTTTAGCAAGAAGCCATAAATGACAAAATACCCTATTATGTTTAAAATAAATACACACAGGTTGTGGGTTCGATTGCCACTGGACCAAATTAAATATTTTATATATTCATTTTCCAAATGCCTACAGAATTCGGCGGAAAATGGGTAACGGAAGTGTCTTTATGAGAACGGAGCGTCTGAACACTAGGTTCCCGGGGGGTTCCCTCTACTTACCATGCTAAGTGCGGGATACAGCGTGAAGAAAAAAAAATTTTCAAATCAACTAACGTGCACAGTAATTGAAACAGTCTTCAAATAAGGAATCACGCATCCAGATTGGTTGGAAACATTTCTTGTGTAAAATCAACCCATATTATGAACATATGTGAGGGCGTCGTAGCGCAGGGGCTCGAGTGTGTGACTGTAACGTTTGTGGGTTCAATCCCCACTTGAGGGAATAAATTATTATTTATTAATAATTTTATTTTCCCAGTTTTGAGTTCCGCCACTCAATACGCAATGCCTTCAAATATTCGGCGGAAAGTGGAGAACAGATTGTCTTAATACTATATGTTTCTTCTGCCCACTCTCTACTGTATGCGGGATAGAGATAGAAGCTGATTTTTTTATTTAATATTATTAGCATGAAGTAAATGTAGTCGCCGTAAATTAAGTAACGGTTAAGCTTTATAATGCAATAACAAACCAAGAAATATTAAATCACAATTTAATTACTGAAACAAGAAATAATATAATGAACCATAACCATTTTAATTTTTCAATGAAACAGTAATTTGTCGTGAATGTAAAGTTAATTTGTGAAAAAAGATTATGATTATTTGAAGTTATATATATTTTTTATGTATCTCGTATGTGGCAGGGTATACTGAGGGGCCTGGTGTTAAAACACTCTGCGCTACACTTTCAGCCGAACTCTTGGGGCATTGCGTGTCTAATGACGGAGATCAACGCCGTGCTTTTGCCTCGACACCATAACGATGAAATGGAAATATTAAATATTTCAATTCCTTAAGTGAGAATCGAACCTATAAACTGACGCTTGTACCTACTCCTGCACCACGACTGCAAAGGCAATGTAATTTGGAGAAATTATATTATTTTATTACTTGAATTTACAATAATAAGTTTCAAAATCAAATAAATCAGCTTCACGCTGTATCCCACACAAGGCAAGGTAGGCAGAGGAAACCTAGTGCTAAGACACTCTGTTCCCCACTTTTCGCCGAGTTCTGAGTTCTAGAGGATTGCGTGTTGAGTGGCAATATTCAACGCCGCGCTTTGTCTCGAGACGAGAGCGAAAAAATGAAACTATAAATGTAAATAAATATTTCATTTCTCGAGTGGGGATCGAACCCACAACCAGTCGATTTTACAGTCACACTTTGTGCCCCTGGGCCACGACTGGCCTTAAAAACAAATCTTATAAATAAATATAAGCATAGTAAAACTAACCTTTCGTTCTGCCAAATCTGCGGTCGGCAGGAAGCCGGCGAAGCTGCCCTCCAGCATGTCAGGGTTGCCACAAATAGCGTGTCCAGTGTCACAGTAATACGAACATTTCCCGTGGAAACAGAAATTGTTCGCGGGTGATACGAAGAATGTCTTAAGGATGTCACCTTCTGTCACGTCGTATATTTCAGTTGTCATATTGAGGACTCGACCCACGACCGGCATCGCCCGGCGAAAGCCGAGAATCCTGGTTCAGAATATGTGTTTATTAAATATGGTATCGTGCTAGAAGGTTTGTTTAAATTATAATTTTTTACTTTTATTTTAATTTTTATTTATATATTTTTTTCTTGCTTAATTTAAATATATTTTCTACATATTAAAATGTAATATGCATGTCTATCATATTCGATTAATAACTTAATTTGCCTCATACATAAGTCAGCTTTACGCTGTATCCCGCACACAGCAGGGTAGGCAGAAGGAACCTAGTGTTAAGACACTCCGTTCCACACTTTCTGCCGAATTCTGGAGGTATTGCGTGTTGAGTGGCAGAACTCAACGCCCCGCTTAACCTCGACACCAGAGCGAAGAAATGGAAATATAAATTTAAGCAAATATTTCATCTCCTCAAGTGGGGATCGAACCCACAACCAGTCGGTTTTTACAGTCACACCTCGTGCCGCTGCGCCACGAATGGCCTCAAATGAAAGTAATAAATGAGAAAATAAAAGTGTCGTACAAGTAGACCAAGTCACGCGGTGGCTACTATACCTAATAAAATACTAAGCAAAGCTAACATTTTGCGCCTCTTTTACGCTTTTCATAAAAATTGTCAACAAAAACCATCAAAGAAATATATTTTAGAACACATATATAGGTACAATTGCAGCCACGTCCCACAACCAGCATTCCTCGACGGAAATGCTACATCCTGGATCAAAAGTTACTTGTATCAATTTTTACATCCGTATTGCTCAAGAATTGTGATTGTAGGGAATTAGATAGAACGCATTTAGCTGTGAGTCACAATCGTACTCCTTATTTATTGTTAGACAAGTCATATGTGGAACATGTTCACTGTGCAATTATTTATTTGAGATAAAGTTGTTTATTTAATCATATAAATATACAACTAAACATATTTCAAATGAATTTTGTAAGTAAATATCGTTACTCATTTCCTGTCGAATTCTGGAGGCATTGCGTGTTGAGTGGCGGAACTTAACGACGCGCTTTGCCTCGGCACCAGAGCGGAGAAATGATAACATTAAATATTCCCTCCTCGAGCGGGAATCGAACCCGCATCCTGCTTCTGCGCCACGACTGCCCTAAATATTTTCATTAACAAAATACATTGTAAAAAAAATCAATTCAAGTATACACATTGAAAAAACACTATTATCATATTGAAAAAGGGTGTGCACTTTAGCTAACAAATTGCTTTTCTTTTACAAGTAAAATCGGTTAACCGTACGTAAGTACGTACGCATAATTATCCCGTGTGACAACCCTAATTAGTTTTACATCGTTTATAATTGCCTTCCCTACTGCTACTGGTGTAGTGTGCTATTATATATAATATGGAATATTACAAATTAATTAAATGTTAATTTGTTATCTATTATATATACTGTCAACTGTAGTTTGATAATAATAATGTTTTATGGGCGAATAAATTTATTTTTTTAATTTATTTTTATATTTAAAACAAAATTACTTGAGGCCAGTTGTAGCGCATGAGCACTAAGTGTGACTGTGAACGAGACTGGTTGTGCGTTTGATCCCCAATCGAGGATATGAAATATTTATTCAAATTAATATTTTCATTTCTTCACTCTTGTGTCGAGACAAAGCGTGGCGTTGAGTTCCGCCACTCAACACGCAATGTCTCAAGAATTCGCCGGAAAGTGGGTAACGGTCTTAACACAAGGTTCCATCAGCCTATCCTGATGTGTGCGGGATATACTGGTAGCGGTATCTGATTTATTTATTTTTTTATTAACAAAAGCAGATTTTGTACTTATAATCGATTATATGACTCATATTTTTCATATATTTTATAAAAAGTTTAAGACTAAGACTACTTTTTACTAAGAAACAGTAGTAATATTTACCTAGTCAATAGGCGTAAGAAGTTTGATAAACATTACGTTATAGTAAAGTTATTTTACCTACGTCCTTAACTACATCTAAATAATACATTATTTAGCATTAACATATACAGCAGTTTTTAACATTTTTAAAGTGTCATTCCACTCTTAGGAATGTTTTTTTTTAAATACATATAAAAAATTTTAACGTATGAATTAATTTCTTACTACTGAATAATAATAATAAATATATTTTATTGCACATTTAAAAAAAATAAAAATAATAATAAAAAAAAGTACAACAAGGCGCCTTATCGCTTAAAGCGATTTCTTCCAGGCAACCTCTGGATCTTGGAGTTGTATAAAAAGTGGGCGGTGCATAAAATAGAATAGAATAGACTGAACTAAATGGTCAGAGCGCTGGTTCCCAGGTACCGGGTGCTCTCTTTCGGGTTCAAATTCCGCTACGTACAAATTTTAATACGTTTTTAAAAAGAAAAAGTAATATATAGCAGTCATTTACTCAAAAATACTTGACATCATCATTCTCAAAAAAAAATCATATTACAAAAATAAAATAATTACTCAAAATATAACATTATATTAATCTCACCTATCTAGATGAAAAGCTGCAATCTCGGCGTTATGCCTCTCGTAGTCCGAGAAGTAGAAGTGGTTCGGCAATGTTTGAACATCCCGCGCGAATCTGTCGACAGGAAGTATTATTATGTTTTACTTACCGTTGTTTCCCTTTTGCTTGTACAACATCTTCGTAATATTAACGAAATGCTAAGATATTTTTACAATATTTTAGTTTTGATTTTAAAAGTATGAACGTTTTAAGCATTAAGTTTCATCAACAAATGGGTTTAAAGTGTTGTATATTATGAAAAATAGTAGTTTTCACTGTGTGATGGTTATATTCTTTTATTTCGCTGTCAGAATAGACTAAAAAACCGTTTTTCTTATAGAAATTATAGAAAAAATATATATGCACTATATTTCTATCAACTCTATATATTTTTTTTAAGAACTTACTTTAAGCAAACACCCAAACAAATATACACATTTTTTATCAACGTTTCTTTAACTTTTGTAAAAAAAAACTTCTTTAAAAGCTTTATCTATTCATCTAATTGAGGAAAATTATAAAGTACGTACTTTGGTTAATCTAAAATCTTCACTTGGTCTAACGACCAGACCAGAGGAGATAACTCAAGATTTTTTTTCTCATACTGTAAAAATTGATAAGGGCCACAAGAGTTTGATATGAGATAAAACACGTCTTCTAGTGTTGATTATTTGATTAAACCATATCTATAAAAGTACTATCTTAAAAAATTATCTTAGAAAAGTACTTAATGGGCTATACTGCTGATGACTGTAAATTGGTTATTATATAAAGACCTTCTAAGAACATGTTATTATGTCAATTTTGAATTTGCTTATTATGAGGCCGGTCGTGGCGCAGCGGCACGAGGTGTAACTGCAAAACCGACTGGTTGTGGGTTCGATCCCCGCTCGAGGAGATGAAATATTTACTTAAATTTATATTTCCATTTCTTCGCTCTGGTGTCGAGGTTAAGCGCGGCGTTGAGTTCTGCCACTCAACACGCAATGCCTCCAGAATTCGGCAGAAAGTGGGGAACGGAGTGTCTTAACACTAGGTTCCCTCTGCCTACCCTGCTGTGTGCGGGATACAGCGTGAAGCTAATTAAATTTTTTTTTTTTTTTTTTATTATAGTAAATTTATGACCTCGTACTAATCCGTGGGGAAGTTCTTAATTAGAATTGTAGTTATACAAATTACCAGTAATTGGTAAACGAATATATATGTAATAATATAATTATAAGGTACGTATGCATTATACCTATTATATTAAAAATAGATAAAATGTCTTAAAATTCGTCGAAATAATTCTATTCGTCGAAATAATCTTATTTTTATAAATTGGACACAAAAAAATTTTTGTTTTTCAATTTTTCAGTTTAGTCAGGGCTGTATCAAGCACACTGTAATATAGGCAGAGGGAACCTAGTGCTAAGACACTCCGTTCCCTATTTTCCATCGTATTCTGGTGCATTGCATGTTGAGTGGCGATGTCAAGACCAGAGAGAAGAAAACTTACAACTTGCCGTGTTTACAGTCACACTTATGCCCCTGCGCCACGACCGGCCAATTAATCAGTTAATTATTTATTTGGTATGTCCTACAATTTCCGCCTTCAAATACAATAGTAATATTTAGACATATCAAAAGAGCTTAACGCTTAATACTCTAAATGAATTTAAAATATAACCGTAATAATATACACATAATCAGAGGCCTCGTGATCCCACGCATGTGCCAAAAAGCGTATGAAACGTGACGGTTGTGCGTTCAATTCCCGATCGGAGAAATGAAAGATCAATTATTAATATTATCAATTCTTCTGGTAACAAGACGAAAGCGCAGCGTTGAGCTCCGGCCACTAAACACGCAATATGTCACGCAAACGTCCAGAATTCGGCGGAAGACGAGAAACGGAGTGTTTTAACACTAGAGGGCACCTAGTGTTAAAATACTCAGTTTCTCGCTTGCCCTAACCTTCTATATATGAGATACAGCGTGAAGCTGAAAAAAAAATACAAAATCATATCGTGGTCCCTTATTAAATTTAAAAACAACATAATCTTTCCGTATTAAGCCGTGTGCCACAGTAGGTATACTATATCAATACGTCGGTAGCAAAACGTTATAAAAGACGCTTAAATCGTTTAAATCGTGAAGCTGGTTAGATAGCAGCGATTCAGGTAATGTATGGCTCTGGATGTCGTCCGATTTATTGCGCTCTACTGGATCAGATCGACACAGGAGATCTATTATTCTACGTACGTACAATATTATTCATATATGTTTATAATACAAAGTTTATTCTTGTTATCGGTTGTATTATAATTTTTATATTATAATACTTTGCTTAATATTAAAAAATGTGAATGTAAGCTTGTATGTTGCGCTTTCCCGACAAAATGACTTAACTGATTGTGATGAAACTTTGTAGACATATTCTTGGAGGTATTAAAAAGGACATAGGATACTTTTAATTTTTTTTTGTGTACCTAAATGTGGTTTTTGTTAATGTAATATGTTTTAATAGAAGAAAGCAGAGGATAGAGTAGCTGGCTAAAGTTAGAAAATTGCCGACCAAAGAAAATCAAGTGTAATTAAATATGACCCAAGACATTATATAAGCAAAAATAGAATTCAGTAAACTTAAATATGAATATATTATTGAAATATACTGTGGTAACTATTGACAACAACTATTTGACTAAAATCGATTTTTTACACATATATAAATCTAATGACAACATTAGATTTTGATACAAAATTAAAATATGAGCTTCTGATGATTACACTTTAACAGACAATACAAAAAGTTTTAATTATTTTATTGAGTTCTTTTATTTTGCATATACTTTTATATTATATATACTGCTTGATTTGTTGACATGACAACGTCTTATAATTCGATGAACGTCGACTTCACGCACGAAATAGCATGACTCATTGTCACGTTCCAGCTGAGCCGAGAGTGCAAGCGAGAGCGCAGAACAAAACGATCGGCCTAAGCTTTCGGCTTGTGACATATCTCTTGATTACTTAGTACATGTAATTGATTGATATATTTTAAGTAAAAAAAATTAAAATCTGATTAACAAGTGCAAATAAATGTTAATTTACACATTTTTTTTCAATTAATTCCTTCATTATATTTTACAAAAAAAATAATATGGTAATAATAATTTAAAAATAAATTAAATTAGCTTCACGCTGTATCCCGCACACAGCAGGGTAGCCAGGGGGAACCTAGTGTTAAGACACTCCGTTCCCCACTTTCTGCCGAATTCTGGAGACATTGCGTGTTGAGTGGCAGAACTCAACGCCGCGCTTAACCTCGACACCAGAGCGAAGAAATGGTAATATAAATGTAAGTTAATATTTAGTCTCCTCGAGTGGGGATCGACCCCACAACCAGTCGGTTTTGCAGTCACACCTCGTGCCGCTGCGCCACGACCGGCCTAATAATAATTTAATTTACTTCATAAAAGTATGCAATTTTAAATCAATGTTTACTTATGACGTTGTCGTGTAAAATTATCGTCCCTTAACTGACTTAACAGACAACCAGTATTTTTTTTCTATAGATAAGTAAATATATTTCACTTTAGTAATAGTATGTTTTTTATTCCGCATCTTATATTTCGATTATAATCACGATAATGGTAGGTGTTTTCAAGATGATGCGTGCATCAGCGTAACCTCACAGAGGCATAAGATTCAATCTCTTTATTAAGAGTTCTAATACTTTTTTTTTAAGATATATTATTTCTTTTAATAAATTTTTTTCTTATATATTTCTAATGTATTTTTTTCTAAATTTAAATTTAGCTCACATACATTTTCTTATTATTATTATTTTTTTCATCCATACCTATATTATAAATTCGAAAGTAACTCTGTCTGTCTGTCTGTCTGTCTGTCTGTGCCGCAATCAGGGCCAAACCGCTAATTCAATTGTAATAAAATACTCATACAGAGATACTTGAGGGTCTTCGGATGAACATAGGTTACTTTTTTTTCTCATATTTGTAATATTGTCGATATATACTAATATATTAAAATATTTTTCAATTTGACAAGCAATTTATTCCGCCATGTTAATAACAACCGACCGTTGCTAAGCAACGGTTTGCAAAGTTTATTTGTTGTTATAAGCAAACGTCACCCAAAATGAGCTTGCTTAACGCATACATGGCGTGCGCCGACTCAACCTTATGAGATACATAAAAATAATGTTTTACAAAAATATTGTCCTTTAAATAATGTTTAAAAAAGTCCGCGATACACATACCATATTTATCTCTGAAGCTTGAACAAAGTAACACAGTAACAACAAGTAACCATTTTAATTAATTTACTTTATATTTATCGGGTTTTTGTTGTATGTATTTTCTATAATTTGATATTGATCCTTATGAAAATGAATATAATAGTCACTTTTAGCATTTCATCTAGATTGAAATTATAGTTCACTGTATAACATTCTAATAAATAATTAAGGAGATGTCACTGATTCGAAATAACCTAGCATACGACCGGCATAGTATGACCGACGCGAACGGACAGATGACTTTGACGGTTTTGTAAATTTTCATACATTTGCGAACTACTGTTAATTTTTATGTAATTATTTGCTGTTTATAATTAATTTATACTTTTCTTTGGTTCTTCGCTTATTCGAGGAGCAGATTAGTTAGATTTTCATAAATTTCTTGGTGTGGTGTAAGTTGCGGCCCTGCGCGGCATCGGTGTAATATTATTTAAGTATTAAGGAGAGAATTGTTGGTTATTTCATCTTGGTTGGATGGTTATCTATACCGTTGTTATACACTTAATAAATTGTGGTTTTAGTTTTCTGGGATTTTATTTGATATTGCTCGCAAAACTTATCATATTTAATGTAGAAAGGACTTTAGTTATTTCATATAGAATCTATGTACGCGCGCAAGGAAAACGAGTAAAAAGATTTTTCCCGGGTAAATCAGTAAAATCGATCAAAGTCCAATAAAAATTAGTTCAGTTATTCTGGATATTAGCTCGGGGAAATAGAAAGACAGAAAGAGATAAAATTATTAATAATGTAGCTGGTTTTGTTTAGTTTTTTTATTAATATTTTACTATGGTTACGTTTACTTATATTTTTTTAATTTAAATTAGTTACATATTTTCACAAACAATTTCCTAAATATATCTATAAGCATTCGTAAAGTATAAGCGGGCGAAGCCGCGTCCGGGTCCGCTAGTTCTCTATAATTATGAATACATGAAAATTAATAATAATATAATCAAGAAGAGTAGCTCGGACTTGCAGATATGAAACATTGTTATTTAATCAATACGTATATTCCCAATGACCTTAGTCTTATAAGTTCAACTACGACACGATCAATTACAATAAATTAAAACAAAATAATATCAAATAACATTATTATTATTTGCTACGATTTTCCCCGAAGTTAAAATTAAAATAAACTACTTTGGTAACCTCTATCTATCTATCTATATTTATATAAAAATAGGTTAAAATTTCCTACCTGTAAAACTATCACCGGTTGGGTAACTATATCGACTATCGCAATTTATCGTCCCTAAGCGGATAGCGGCTATCACCATCCCCTTGATATGTCACAGGGATAACCCCTTGAGTATATAATTTTTCTTATAAATCTTTTTGGTTTAATTTTATTATCTAGGTTGAGACTGGAAAAGAGAAACCGCGTTTGTTTAGGTTTTTTATAGCTTAAAGCCAATTTGTAATAACTGTTTCTGGTATTTTAATAATATAAAATAATTAATATAATTTAAAAATATATTTATAGTTATTTCAGATAATGAAACAAAATAATTGTAATAAAAAATTCAAATTCATTTTGAAGTGTTAAAAGCCCTTTGATATTTAATACGTTAGCCATTTGTAAAAGACGAGATGTCCCTTTAGAGTGATGTCAACATCATTTTGTTATCACTGATAACTGACATTGAAATGATGTTTTATACTTTAATAAATATTCGTTATTTTATAAAACTGTTAATTGGTTAATATTATTTTTGAATTATTTTCAATTTTTTGTTTTTTTTTTTAATAAACAGCTTCACGCTGTATCCTGCATATAGCATTGTAAGCAGTGGGGACCTAGTGTTAAGGAACTCCGTTAGCCGCTTTAGCCTCGGTGCCAGAGCGAAGTAATTAAAATATTAATAAATAATAATTCATTCCCCCAAATGGGGATTGAATCTACAATTGTCACACACAGTCACACCCTTGTGCTCCTGAACGACGGCTTGTATTTTTATATATATTTTCTAAAGATATTTACAAATAATATATAATTATAATATCTACTACAATAACTTAATAAGATTATAATTCCTGAGTAAAGTTTGAATAGAATTCAATAATATTAGGACAAGAACTTTATAAAAGCTGCAGAACTTAGAAAACTCACCACTTACTACAATAACACTTGTAGTTCCGAACAGTGGGCAAGTCTCTAAGCCGATCAGCCGTGAAAGAATTCTCTCGAACTTTCATGAATGGAACCAACACGCAAGGTTCCCAACGAGGTGACAAAACTTGAGAACGTGCTCTCGAAACTATTCTACTTATTCAAACTTCTTGTACATTGTGGGTGACAAGGAGTAAGTGGTCTTAATCGACAACGAAATGAAAATACGGCATTGGGTTATGTATTTTATAAAAGAGTACAATCTAAGAGTAAAATCTGATGAATGAACTGCTTCAACATTGGTATGTTTACAAGTACTACTTAGTAGGAGGCAAAGGGAACCTGGGAATCTACTGTTAATTGACCCCGCCCTCATTAACACACTTCCGTTCCGCACTTTCCGTCGAATTCTAAAGGTATTGCGTGTTCATTGGCGAGACTCTATGCTGCACTTTGACTCGTTACCAGAGCGAGCAAATGAAAATATTACATATTTCATTTCGTCGAGTGGGAATCGAAACCACAACCTGCATGTCGCACGCTTGTGCCACTTCTCAATTAATATTGATATTAATTTTATATACTATACTATCTAAGTTAATTTACAATGTATTATAAAGTATTAACTTACAGGATGTAATTAGGCGGTAGTATTTATGTACTATAAATACAGATTATATAGATAAGTATAATCTTGATAAAATACAAAGAGATATCATGATAACTATTAGATATAAATTATATAATTTTATGGCACGTGATTCTTACTCTAGGTACAGTACGGTCAACAAGTTGTGGCCAACCTGAAATTAGGTTTTCCGAATTTATTGAAAAAAAGAGGAAAATAATCAAAAATCAGAGAAAATCATAAAACTAAATCTCCTCAGCTACTTAAAGCTAACTTCAGTGGCCACGATTCATTGACCGTACTGTATATTTTGTAGAAATGGGGATGCCTATTGTGAACTTCCGGAAACAATCACAGAGGCCCGTACCAATATTGGTTTATGTGAATTTAACCACCCAAATAGAAGACTTAGTTACAAGTTTCAACGGAAATCAAACAGAAAAGTACTTCATTTAATTATAGTACAATGATGACGAAGGTTCTACGACTTGGGAAATATATGACTATAAAATGCAGGGGCACCAACGTGCGACTGTAAACGCTAAAGGTCGTGGGTTCGATTCCTAGTCGGGGAAATAAAATATTTTAATTATTTTAATTTATTATATTCATTTGAGAAAAGTTGTGTAAATATCCTGTTCAGCCACTCAACACTCAATTCCATCAGAATTTGGTGAAAAGTGGGGAACGGAGAGTCTTAATACTAGGTTCCCCCTCCCTACTCTGCTATCTTTGGGTAACAGCGTGATGCTGAGAAAAAAAAAATATTTTTTTATAATTTTTAGGTATAATTGGAAACGATGTTGTTTTATTTTCTTGAGTTTTTTTTATTAAATTAATTAAACACGTGACTATTATTTAAACACAGGTATATTGTGTAACTAAAATGGACTACGGAATAAATTAAAGTCACCCTATAAAAAAAACATTTTCTTGATGGGAATTTAAATATTTGTTTGAAAAAAAAAACGCATAAAACATCAAATTAAAAAATAAAAGATTTTTTATTGTTTTGCAAGTGAACTTACCTCATTGGTTTAAACAGTGCTTGGACGCCGTTAGGATAGTCGATGATAAGCTTAAGCTGCGTTCCACCTTCTTTTTGTTCTGTAGAATTTAAAAAATGTTAAAATTATCTCTATTTAACTAAATAATAAGGAAGCACTAAACAATAACTCGAGGCCAGTCGTGGCGCACGACAGGTTGTGGGTTCGATTACCACTCTAGAAAATCAAATAATTACTATTTTCACCGCTCTGATAACGAGACTAGGCACTGCGTTGAGATCCGCCACTCTAGAATTCAGCAGAAAGTGAGAATCAGAAATGTCTTAACACTACGTTCCCCCTGCCAACCCTGTTATGTGTAGAATTCAGTGTAAAGCTAAATAAATCGGACAAGCGCGAGTCAAACTAGCCAACCTAGGGTTCCGTATAAAATTTGAAAGCCTCGAGCTTTTTCTGAAATTCAATCTGATACCTTACTTGAACTAGCGGCTTTAATACCAAATTTTGCCCCCTTTTACTTTATTATGTTTTATGATTTAACCACAAATGTATTGTTTTACGTTTTTTTTCTGAACTAATACTGGTACAGGATTATAGGTAATCTATTAATTTTGATACCCTTTATAGCGTCGAAATTCGTGTTTTTTGCTATATAAACGGCCACAACCTTTTTTTAAGTAAATGTAGAACTGCATTTTTTTCAGAACGTCAAGGGACTATAGATATATATGGTTTGAATTTCAACTCGATATTTCCAATCGTTCCTGAGATAAAGGCTTTCTTGACAGATAGACCTACCGACAGACAGAGGGGCAACAAAATGATCTCATAAGAGTACCTTTTTCCTTAAAAAGTACCGAACTCTACAAAAAAATAAACAATATTTGACAAAAAATATATTTGTGTTCTATTTCATACAATCTGATGTAGATGAATTGATAAATAATTGAAATTAATAATTAAACATGTACCAAAACCATTCACTTAGAACAGTGGTTCCCAACCAGTGGTCCGCGGATCACCAGTGGTCCGCCGAAGCCTAAATTTGGTCCGCGAGCGATTTTAATTTTATGACGGGATGGTGAGGCGAAGTTTCTGTTTAAATATTACAGTTAATTTTTATTATCCCTACATGCATAGTGGTCGCTACTGCCAAGAATGATATAAAAGTGGTCCTTAATCAAGAAAAGGTTGGGAACCTCTGATTTAGAACAAGTAGTCTATTTATATCATAAACATAATAAACATATTATTTTAATATCTTATCAAGGTATTTAGGCTTATTGAAGCCAGTCATGGAGTAGGGGCACAAGCGTGTGACTGTCACAACGCGGCAGGTTGTGGGTTCGATTTTAATTTATACGCTTTGGTGTCGAGGCAAGGCGCGGTGTTAAGTTCCACCACTCCTCACACAATGCCTCTAGAATTCAACGGAATACATGGAACGGAGTATGTTAACACTAAGTTCTACCTACTTAATACTCAAAGTATTTATTTATATATGCTTATATCGTTCTTTTGCCACATTATACATTTAGAGGTTTTTTTTTATATCTTATAAATCGAATTATTATTGTTGTGACCACTTGATTTAATTGAAATTGAAGTACGACCTCACAGTTAATGAAAATCACAAGTAAGGCTATTCTTGAAAGTTGTCTATGAACCCAATCGATGGCAATGGAATTAAGTAATAATTACGATATATCTAAAAATAGGTTTGAACTATAGAGGTTTTAACAATGGAATCCATTTAAGCGCTTTAAATATTAAAGTCCAATTGGAAGTAAAGGGCGATTGCTGGAACCATTGTCCGACCTAACCCTATACTGATTTTAGAAGCCGACTTCATTTAATATACATATATTGTATATTGAATGAAAAAACTCACTAGCTGTGTATTCGAGATTAAATCAAATCAAATCAGCTTCACGCTGTATCCCGCACACAGCAGGGTAGGTAGGGGGAACCTAGTGTTAAGACACTCCGTTCGCCACTTTCCGCCGAGCATTGTATGTTGAGTGGCGGAACTCAACACTCAACACTGAGCTTTCGCCTTGGTTCCAGAGCGAAGAAATGAAAATATTAATAAATAATAATTAATTTCTTCGAGTGGAGATCGAACCCCAACCGTCGCGTTTCAGTCACACACTTGTGACCCTGAACCACGAAAGACGACGATGTATTCGACATGATTATTGAAATTATTATCGAATATATTGTTTCATGTTTGCTTAGTATTGTAACAATTCAAGGGCAGCTCTTGTGTAAATAAAGCTAAAACAAACATAGCCTTGGTTCGCTACTCAATTTCTTATTAATTTACTAGTGTTCGGTAGTTCGTATATTCGTTGTTATTAAAAATGTTGATTTTTTTAACGGATTTCTGTAAGAAAAGGAGTCTTTCGTCAGAAGTGAGTTCCTGATTGCATTTCTTTTCAATTAACTTCAAAAAAGAATGTTCTCATTTTCAAAACTGACTTCAAAAAAGGGAGGGGTTCCCATTTCACCCGATTTTTTTTTATGTATGTTATTGTCAATATGCCAAAATGTTAATTTGCACAAAAATAATATCTAATTAAGATTGAAGTTTAACATTGCCAAATAAATTAAACAGGCTTAGTAATTTGATATGAAGCATATGTAACACCTTACAACATAAGGTAGTGGCATTAGCTTGACTTCAAAATTATCAAATCTTTCTTTAATTATATTTTTTTAATAAAATCAAGGAGGCCAGTCGTGGTGGAGGGGCACAAAGTGTGACTGTAAAACCGACTGGTTGTGGGTTCAATCTCCACTCGAGGAGATAAAATATTTATTTAAATTTATATTTCTATTTCTTCGCTCTGGTGTCAAGGCAAAGCGCGGCGTTGAGTTCTGCTACTCAACACGCAATGCCTCCAGAATTCAGCAGTAAGTGGGAACAGCGTGTCTTAACCTGTGTCCTACTCTGCTGTAGTATACAGCGTGAAGCTGATTTATTTTTTATTTTATTTTAACAAAATCATAGTAGTTTTGTGAAGTAAATTATTTTTTTACTTTTTAATTTATTGTTTAATGTCGGTTTTTTTGTTAAGAATTATTTTTTATATGTTTTTTTTAACATTATTGTAGATAAAGGCGTATGCTGTGTTGTTTACTGTTAGCTAATATTTATCTATCTATGCATATAATAAAATTGTAACCGATCGCTGTCTGTATATGGAAGATGTATGAGAAAATATATTACTATTTATCAATGTACCCAAGAAGAACCCAAAACAATATTTTTTATAATTTTTGTCTGTACGTTTGTGCACGCTTATCTCAGAAATGGCAAAACCGATTTACATGCAATTTTCTTTATTGCATATAATTTTGTCGTTTAAGCGGGTGACGACGCGAGCGGGTCACTAATATAGAAAATAAGGAACCCTTATAAGATCACTTCATCTACAGCAGCTAACATCTACAGGTAGTACTAGTTCAGGGAATTTTTTTAAAACTATACATTTTTGGTTAAATCGTAAAACATAATAAGAGTCTTAAAAATTGGGCAAAATTTGGTATTAAAGCCTCTAGTTCAAGTAAGGTACTAGATGACCGAGCTTTGACTAAGCTAAGCTTGAATTTCAGAAACAGCTCGAGACAACCTTGGTGGGCGAGCCCGACTCGCATTTGTTTGGTTTTTCTTTCAGCTTCACACTGTATCCCAAAGAGGGTCCCTTTGGGATAGTGTTAAGACACTCAGACAGACAGAATTTTCGAGGCATTGTGTGTTGAGTAGCGGAACTCAACTCCACGTTTTGCTTTGATACCAGTGCGGAGGTATGCACTACGACGGCCTAACGAATACGAGAAAAGAAAAAAAAAATCGAGAAATTATAAAATTTCTATACAATTTTACTTTAACCATATTAGTGGGTTTAGTATTCAGAGCAAGTGCGATTAGTATACAATTTATAGAGTAGTTCCAACTTGTTACACTTGTTTGGTGGCGATTGTTAAATTTTGCAACTCAGAAAATATATTCAAATGAGAGATCTAGTTATACTTGAAAATAAACTAATATTGCACAATTTTATGGTTCATAGATTTATTACCTATTTGAACCATTTTAATAAAACACGGCGTGGTAACTAATTGTTATATGGTATTATGAATGACTGGTTGCAAGCTCCCAGGTTCGATTTCTATTAGAAATTGTATGAAAACCTAGTTATTCGTATGTCTTTGTTTTCAGCTTCAATTCCGTATAGCATGGTAGGCAAAGCGAACCTGGTGTTGAGACACTCCGTTACCCACGCTTTGCCTTCTTACAAGAACTAAAAAATAACATTAAATCAGCTTCACGCTGTATACCGCACACAACAGAGTAGGCAGAGAGTACCTAGTGTTAAGAAACTCCGTTCCCCACTTTCTGCCGAATTCTGGAGGCATTGCGTCTTGAGTGGCAGAGCTAAACGCCGTGCTTAACCTCGACACCAGAGCGAAAAAATGGAAATATAAATTTAAGTAAACATTTCATCTCCTTGAGTGAGGTTCGAACCCATAACCAATAGGTTTTACAGTCACACTTCGTACCGCTGCGCCACGACTGGCATCAGCTAAGAAATGATAATATTAAATTGACTGGGCATCGAACCCACAAACGTCGCGTCTACAGTCGCACGCTTGAGCTATTACGGCACACACTTTTCATTACCAAAATAAGAATCAGATCAGTCATCAGATTACATACCTGATAGGTATTGCTGCTATAATTTCGGTTTCTAGACTATTAAAACTATCTAGTTATTACTACATAGCAAGAACTGCTATTCCTAAGTCTGATATTTAATTGCAAATATAATTTAAATACCAAGGTTGACCATTCCATTAAATAAGTTAATAAATTAAAATTAAAATTAAATTAAATTAAAAATTAAATTTATTTATTTAAAAAATGTAACATTATACGTACCGACATGCAGTATAGGGGATGTAGACATGTCCTGCAGTATAGCCCCGACAAGGGGTTCCCCATCTTCGTATAATTCGTGCTGTGCTATTTTCAATTGAAACTTTTCCAAATTTGATGCGTTTACACTGCAAACAAAAAGAGAAGCTCAAAAAATGGAATAATATATTTAAAAAATCAGTTTCACGCTGTATCCCGCACACAGCAGGGTAATCAGAGGGAAGGGAACTTAGTGTTAAGACACTCTGTTCTCCACTTTTCGCCGAATTTTTCGAGGTATTCCGTGTTGAGTGGCGGAACTGAACACCGGGCTTTTGTTCGGTTTTGTGTTGGTGCCAAAGCGAAGAAATGAAAATATTGATAAATAATAAATGGCTAATATTAATGTTGTAGCTGACATTTTTGCATAAATCTTTCCTTGTAATAACTTATTCTAATTTATGGCGACATGGATGTACTCGTACATTGTTTAATATGTATAAGTATTTATTTGAGTAATGTTTATCTTTATAGCATGACTAACCTTACACCATTTGAACTTTGATTTAGCACATACATACCTAACATGATCCTAATAATATAGACTAGCTAGTTTTAAACATATTATAAAGAAATCGACGATCCTTAGGTAAAGTATCATATCAAATCAAAATCAAATCAGCTTCACGCCAACCTAATGTTAAGACACTCCGTTCCCCACTTTCTGCCGAATTCGGGAGGCATTGCGTGTTGAGTGGTAGAACTCAACGCCGCACTTTGCCTCGACACCAGAGCGATGAAATAGAAATATAAATTTGAGTAAATATTTCATCTCCTCGAGTGGAGATCGAACCCACAACCAGTCGATTTTACAGTCACACTTTGTGCCGCTGCGCCACGACTGGCCTCAGGTTGCAAGCTCCTAGGTAAGTATCGAAAGCGAAAAATGGCAAATATCTTTCATTGCTGTTTTGAACTACTAAAAAGCGTAGTTTTCGTTTACATACACGTTAAAAAAATGGATAAATAACTATTTTTTTTGATATTTTGACAAAAACTATACTTATTAGTAGTTTAAATGAGCGATAAAAACATTTACGACTTTTCGCTTTCGATACTTTACCTAGAGACTAAAGAAACTGAACACCTGGCTCAACGGGACAGTGGAATATCAATAGAGCCACTTTAAATTTACAGCACACATTCTTTAACCTGCTTGTTAATGTCGAGATTTACATGGAAGATTTTCCGGCGGCGTGTTGGTTTTGGCTGCGTGGAACACATAAGAGGACGTGAGCTGGTTGCTGAGGAGCCGGGACTCCAGGCGACACAACGCGGGGCAGAACTGAATACTAAGGAGCCTACGTGTTACGTCCTCGATTTGTGGTATGCCCTGATAACCTGCATTTAGAAATCAAGCCGTATGCTATAAAATTTATTGACTCTCTTTCGGTGTGAATTGTGCTCGTGTCGAATGGGAATTCAAAACGCCCGACTCGATTTAGTACAAATGGACGTTTAGAATTCTGAATGGCTAACTTGATATATTGCCCTGGCAACTTTTACTCTGCAGGTAATAGATTTCATTTTTTTTCCAGGATATATAGTGATAAATGTGTTTTGACACAATATAAATCGATTTAGTATTTTTTAATATTTTTAAACAGTACCCATATCTGTCAATTATGAAGAATTCTAATCCATATTAATATTTATTATATTTAGTCAAATATCCACCCAATTTTTTTTAAGTTCAATAAACAAGCCACTTTAATTTGCAGTAAAGAAAATACCTTAAAGAATATTCTCTCTTTATTACACATTCTCCTAGATGAGCCAAGAACATGTCGCAAAATTATTCATATATCAAAGCAACCCTTTTTGTGATACATGAATTTAGCTATAAGGTCTCGTCATATCTTGAGCGGCGTTTGAGGAAGCCCTCATGCATTCATTCCATTTAGTTTTATTGTCAAAGACCCGCGCCTATCTCCGTAACTGGATTTTAAATAAGATTCCTGGCAAAGCTGGTAAAATTCGCTTTACAAGATAAAAAAGGTCGCCCTGTCTGCTACATTATAGAATCAGTCTATCCTACAAGTATGATATTATGACCTTTTTTATATTACTATAGAAAATCTTTACAACCAAGAGAAATAAAGAGTTAAGAGCGAAGCGAGCATGTGATATTTTTCATTTCATTTGTCCTTCTCCTATGAGATTTGGTCTAATATTTACTTTGGTGAAATTACGTCAACCATTGGGCGACCTGTTTAGTTTTGATGCATACTTCAGAGCTCAGCTCGGGTTATTCGTTGGGGATGAAAGGCGACGGCTTTTAGGATGTAGGAACAGTCTACTATTCTTATTATGATGAATACCGTATATTTTAAGTTTAACTTGAAATTTCATAGGTTTTTCAACAGTTAATTTTATATTAAGTAAAAAATTTAATTAAATTATATCAGCTTCACGCTGTATCCCGCACACAGTAGGGTAGGCAGAGGGAGCCTAGTGTTAAGACACTCCGTTCCCCCACTTTCTGCGGAATTCTGGAAGCAGAACTCAACGCCACGCTTAACCTCGATACCAGAGCGAATAAATGGAAATATAAATTTAAGTAAATATTTCATCTCCTCGAGTGGGGATCGAACCCACAACCAATCGGTTTTACAGTCACACCTCGTGCCGCTTCGCCACGACTGCTCTCAAAATATATTATATTAAATAAAATATAAAAAAATGACTAAAATTAGAATAGGCACAGTTTAACTAATTATTAGAGACGATTCTAAGAGCCACTTGTGAAATTTTATGAATGTGAAACAAAATGGTTGAATCTTTAACTGCAATGTACGTTATATCAAAGTTTAATTGCAGCAATAAAGGAGTAACTAACAGTTTAATTCGGCGACTTTCGGCGCTCCATAAATTGTACTTGTGGATGTCAGCTGTCGGCAACTTTCCCAAATTTTACTTGTAATGTCCTTTTGCAGTCGTTTTTCGTAGAACAATTTTAATTAATATTTCTTAGTTAGGTTCTTGTGTTAATCTGTGGTTTCTTAAATATTAAACGTACAATATAAATGGTTATTACTATGTATTACTTTACTAAAATATCGTGGTCCTATTAAATTAAAATAATGTAATAGCAGCAGTGACGCCGAACTGATCAGTTGTACTTTTATTTCATTTTTTTAATTTAATTTTATTTTAACAACCAACAAACTTGGAATGGAATATTCAAAATATAAATAAACGCAAAAGTACGAAAAAAATATTTAATTTAAATAGTCCAAATATAAATTAAAAAAGAGTATAAAAAGAAAATAAAATAGAAGTCAAAATAAAATTCAAAATTAATTCTTACCTAGGTTCTAAATCCTCCATTTCCCCTATAGTTGGGTTTTCTGGTCTCAGAACATTTAGATCCCTATGAGGTGGTACGACAACTGAGTTATCGTCAGCCTTGCCTTGAAGTTGTAGTACTAATATTCTTTGCAGATCTTCGAAGCGGTCTGCAGGTGTCGACGGAGTTCGTGGCTCCACATCGCCTCCACTCGTCTCACTTGGCGCTGACTGTTCATATTCTTTTGAACTATTGCTGCCATTACTGTAAATGGAAGATAAAATACAATAATGTTATTAGCATATTATATTTTAATTTAAAATACTAAATTTAAAAATACTATAAATTCAAATTGTTTAAGCTATAATACTTTATTAATATTTATTCGGAAAATCATTGATTAATAATAGCCAGATAGAATAAAGCACTCTTTAAAGTCTAAGGAAGACTTGAATGGATTTAAGCCAATTAGTTTCACAAAATATTCTACATAGAAATAAACGTCTAAGCCTTTTCAAACTCAATTGTTTTGTTAATTCCAATTTAATTTTAAAATGTTTAATATCACATTGTTATAAACATCAATATTAATAAAAAATAATTTTTTTTTTCAGCTTCACGCTTCTATATACTGTAAGTAAAATAAACATGAGGCCAGTCGTGGCGCAGCGGCACGAAGTGTGACTGTAAAACCGACTGGTTGTGGGTTCGATCCACACTCGAGGAGATGAAATATTTACTTAAATTTATATTTCCATTTCTTCGCTCTGGTGTCGAGGTTAAGCGCGGCGTTGAGTTCTGCCACTTAACACAATGCAGTTCTGCCACTTAACACAATGCCTCCAGAATTCGGCAGAAAGTGGGGAACGGAGTGTCTTTACACTAGGTTCCCTCTGCGTACCCTGCTGTGTGCGGGATACAGCGTGAAGCTAATTTAATTAATTTTTTTTTAAATAAACATTTTTGATTTAAAAATGAAAAGTTTAAATTAAATGTATGTATTTAAAATGACGATGGCTCGTGTTAAAGTTCCGGCATTCACAAAGTAGCAATGTCTTAATAAGATCCTCTTACATTTCATATAAGGGGTGTTATCTAATATACAAAACATTAATACATTTTATTAAAGTATAAATTAAACACATACTTTGGAGAAACCTTATATTTTTTTGTATTTATGTTTATATGTTTTCTGCTTTTTACAGAATGATCAAAATAAAGGAAAGAGAAGAAGGATTTTTCTATTTCATTTTTAATTAATTTAAAGTTACTGATATTCGAAAGCTACATTGAATAAATAAAACATGTTGAATATTTTAAAAAAACTTCTTACTTTGACCTTCACCTATCCCGTGTAGTCAAAAAATTTGCGATAGCACCATAAATTATATTTAAATAAATAGTGAATGACAGTGTATATCCATTAAATAATGTAGATATTTTAATATTTTTTTTAACTTCACACTGTATAACGCCGCTTCCCACTTTCCGCCGAATTCTTGAGGCATTGCGAGCTGAATTTTTCGACACCGGAACGAACACATGACGACATTAAATATTTCCTTTCCTCGACTGGGAATCCAACCCACAACCAGTCACACGCTTGTACTTCTGCGTGGCAGAACCTTTAACTAGCCTCAATGAAGATATTCATTGAAAAATGAAGTATTTTTTAAACATTCACACTCGAGGAAATGAAATCTTTACTTAAATTTATAATTTCATTTCTTCACTCTGGTGTCTAGGCAAAGCGCGGTGTTGAGTTCTGCCACTCAACACGCAATGAGTCCAGAATTCGGTAGAAAGTGGGCAACGGAGTGTCTGAACACTAGGTTCCCTCTGCCTATCCTGATGTGTGCGTGATACAGCGTGAAGCTTTAAATATTTTTTAAACATAAAAAAAAACGAAAAGACATTCATAAAATCATTAACAAAAGCTTCTAGAATTTCATTAAAACAAACAATAAAGCCTTAGTGTGGTGTAGGCATTAATTCTTAAGATTTTGTTTGTTCGCCTATTGTAAAGATATGACGTTTCGATTGTATACGACCATTGTTCTAGCGTGTAAAAGGAACGAGTGGCGCACTCATATTTCGTTTATTTCACATATTTGCACAGCCGAAGTGACAAATTAATTAATATATTGTTCTTAAACAAATGGTTGTCTTAATTTCTTTAACAATAATGCTGATATTAGACTTTTACTTAAGTATCTATTGTAGAAATTATATATATTTATATGTAAATTTCTTTAATTGTTTATAGTTATAAGTGGAGGATGATTGAGACATATTCATTTCTTTAAGATATTTGTTTAAAGTTAAAAAAAACTAAAAAATACGATTTGTGGAAAAATTTACTAAAAAGTAAAATTTTATTTTAATTTGAATTAAAAATAATGTACCAAAAAACGGGGTTGCTTTTTAAGTGATCTATTGACACTATGTACCAAAGCGTGTGTTTTAGTTTTTTTTAATATTATTTATTATAAGGTGTAATTCCCGTTGACCTATGATCCAAAAATTGATACGAAACTGTAGTGGGCGAATTCGACTCGCACTTGATCGGTTTTTTTTTTCATATTATTGCATTGCCGTTCCTCGAGAAATATGCAAAATTTTAAATTAATCCGACGTTTTAAAAAGCAAATTTACGTTCAAAAAGTGTCCGTAACGTACGTACACATACGACCGAAACTAAATTTAAAATGTATTATTGTAAATTTTTCAACAAATCGTATTTTTTTGTCAATGAGAGCGTGTTAAAAAAACTGCTGTCTGATGTCTAATTATCTTAAAATCGAAATTTTCATTATAATCAAATAAGTATCTCCTATAAATATATTTACTTTAGTAACAAAAGTAATGAGACCAATTAGACAGTTTTTAACATTAAGATAACCAACAAACAAAACTTTTTAATAGATGCAATCTTTTAAAAAAATATTTCAATTTTTTATTTAAATACATAAATTTCTTTTTAATTTATTATATTCAATTTATTTTATATCTCTAGTTATGTTAATATTAGAGGGTATGCGAAGAAAATTTAATTTTAACATTCCGTTTTCGAATTTTGTTCCCAATACGAGGCACTGTATTTTAATAATAATTGACATAACCCAAGGCTGCATTATATCACCCCAGTGAGGATACAAAATTATTTTACGTGAGTGGGGATCGAATCGACAACCACCGCGTTAATTGTCAGATCATCTAGGCCCCTAGGTGCTAGGTGCTATGTGACAGACCATTGCGCCACGACGGTCCCTATATACATACCTACTGTATTTGTAAAGAATTTTAATTTATACAAATTTTGATATCCATTTTGCTTTATTAATTACAATTAAAGTTATGAAATTACTATACAAATTATTTCATAGTATTAAGAAACAAGTATTTTATGAATATTAAAATTTTGTCAATAGCAACCTTTTTTGGCATCCCCCTATCCCGCACATACCGGGATAGGCAATCGAAACCTGATCCGTTCCCCATTTTCGGGAGTGGAACTCAAAGCTGCGCTTTACCTAGAAACCAGAGCGAAGAAAAAACAGTAAATATTTCATTTCCTCGAGTGGGAATGGAACCCACATCCTATCGCGTTTACAGTCACACGCTTGTGTCTCTTAGCCACAGCTGGCCTAAAACAACTATAGAAAGGCAAATAAGTAAAAACATATTTCCAAATATAGCATTTGATTATCACTATACAAGCGTAATGCAATATCGCTAGTAGGTATTTAGAATATGTTCTGATAAAAATATTTGCGTGATAATTTTTGATAAATAAGTAGATTGTGATAAGCGTCCTAGTAATTTGGAAGGGCCGAAATTTATTTTGCCGTGTTGAAATGTTGAATATATATTTTTTTTCGCTTCACGCTGCATCCCGCATTTAGCAGAAATACATAAGGAGACTAGTGTTAAGACACTCCGCTCCACACTTTCCGACCAATTCTGGAGGTATTGCGTGTTCAGTGACGGAACACAACGCCGCGCGTCTACACGAAAGCAAAGACATAAAAATAATAAATATTTAATTCCCACGAATGGCAATCGAATCCACGATCGTGATATTTACAGTCGCACACTTGTGCCCCTGCGCCACAATATCCTTGTAGAATATATGACTTTCATAATTCAAATATTTCAAATAGAAAATTACAATTTTTAGAATTTCTGTAACGCCGTAACTTTTATTGCGGTATGCATATTTTATAGCCCTATAGTTTTAATCGAATCGATCGCACGGTGTTGATATTGATTGACTAGAACATGACGAGTTTATATTATACGTAAACACAAGTTAGATAGAAGATTATTCGATCTCTTAAAAAAAGTTGTATACGAATATTGAACTTTCATTAAAATATTCAGCTTCACGCTGTATCCCGCACACTGCAGGGTAGGCAGTTCCCTCTGCCTGCCCTAGTGTTAAGACACTCCATTCCCCACTTTCTGCCGACTTCTGGAGGCATTGCGTGTTGAGTGGCAGAACTCAACGCCGCGGTTGTCCTCGACACCAGAGCGAAGAAATGGGAATATAAATTTAAGTAAATATTTCATCTCCTCGAGTGGGGATCGAACCCACAACCAGTCGGTTTTACAGTCACACCTCGTGCCACTGCGCCACGACTGGATTAAATTATTCAATTGGATCAAATGTTCCGTTTAAATTATTTTAACTAAGCTGTGGTTAAAAAATGTTTTATTTTACTTTACTTATTTTAAGAGGCCGTCGTGACCCAGTGACTGATGTGATTGTAATGCGACGATTGTGGGTTCGGTCCCTACTTAAGAACATGAATTATTATTTATTCACCGCTCTGGCAACCAAGGCAAGATACCTAGCGTTGAGTTCCGCCATTTAAGACGCATTGTTTCGAAAAAAGAACAGCGAAAAGTTGGGAGCGGAGTTTCTTATCACTAGGTTCCCTCTGCCTACCATGCTGTGAGCGGGATACAGCGTGCTGATTTTTTTTTATTCCTTTTATATAATTTTAACTGTGTTTAACATAAAGGTTGTTTTGTTTTATTTAATTTATATTGGTTTTTTTTGTTTTGTTTATCTGGTAGAATTAAACATGATATAATAAAGACAAAAGATTATTTTTTGTAATGTCATTAGTACCTAAGTCAATACATTAATTAAAATGTTTGTAGTGTTTTTATATTTATCGGTTAATCTTTGTTCAGTGGCTGATAGATAAATGATAACAATATAAGGCGAAGACATAAAACTTTTAATCTAAATAAGATTATTTGGGTATTTTTCGATAATTCGAACTACTTGCGCCAAAATTGTATGTAAAAAGTTCTAAGCGGAAAGAAATAAAGGAAGAAAGGTTTTCTTAAAGAAATCAATAAGAAAATGAAGATTTCTTTACTTTTCTTGTCTAATTGGATATATGAATTGAATATATAATTTTATTACGATAAACAATGAATGTAATAATTAACCGATGTAAAGCACGAACAATTTCTAAAAAAATATATTTTGCAGTAATAACTTTTATTTTTTTTTAATCAAAAATAATTTCTTGTGTTGTGTGTACACGCTTTTAATTAATTCGCTAAGCGGGTTAGCTATAATATAGAGACAGACAGTTAGTGTTACAGTCTTATATTCTTTGTTTTTTTTCTTCACAGCAGGGTAATCAAAAGCAACCTGGTGTTAAGACAATCCGTTCTCCATTTTCCACCGAATTCTGGAGGCGTTGCGTGTATTAAGTGGCGGAACTCAACACCGCAAGTAATATTTTCTTTATATTAAAGGAAATAAAGATTTATAAGAAAAAAAAATGTCAAAAAAATTCTATCCCTGTCGAGCCTCTTTTAACATTTAGCTATGAATTATGCAGAGTGTGGTGTTGACAAGGTCAGCTTTTGTAAATGTACAAACAAAATTTTACTTTATAATTATATTTGTTATTATCATCAAATGACAATTTCATTTATTGTACTATAAAATAAAAAAATTGAGACGCTACATTTAATAGAGAAATTAAATTTTCAGAATCGTATTTTAATTTCTTTTTCTTTCTTTGCACTAATAAAAATGTCTCATTTAAGTTTAATTTTAATAGACAGTTTCAAAGAAAGTTGCGATAGGAGAAGTTATCGAGGTATCGAGCCATGACGATATAAAGGAAACTTTGAGAGATTCAAATTTATATACAGAATGCAATTAAAGTTACTAGAATATGTCACTGTCGCATGTGTAATTTTTATAATTAAAAAAAATAATCAGCTTCACGCTTTACCCCGCACACAGCAGGGTAGGCAGAAGAAACCTAGTGTTAAGATACTCCGTTCAACACTGACTAATTTTGAAGGCATTGCGTGTTGAGTGGCGTAACTTTACGCCGCATTTTGCCTCGACACCAGAGCGAAGATATGAAAATATAAATGTAAATAAATATTTTATTTCCTCGAGGGGGGTTTGAACCCATAACCAATCAATTTTACAGTCACACTTTGTGCCCCTGCGCCACGACAGACCTCAATTCCTTCGGATATCAATAACTTTAAAAATCTCTCTATAACTGATAATAATATACTTTTTTTATTTAGACATTGGTTTTGAGGTACAGATTTAATAATTGATAATGTCTTTTATTATATTTTTTTCTGAAATGCTATTTAAATTAAAAAATAAAACGTAAGAGTACTTTATGTTTATTACCACAAATATTATAACATGTTTATTACCATTTATTAACTTTTAAAAGTTATAAGAATTCATAAGGATGTTTTGTTTATTTAACGAGAAAACATACATATTCTCTTATCACACAAGACGCTGTCAAACTATTCAACATGTGATAACGCGATGATACGGGCTCACTAATAAACAGAAGTAATGGAAATATATTTTAATAATTTGACATTTACAATTATTAATATGCCGATTATTTTGTAAAAAAAACAGAATTTCCTTATTTTTCTTAATTATAGTTTAGAAAAAAAAATTACATACCTCGAAAATTCACTAAACATCGAAAACACTTAAAAAAACACATCACTCTCACCTTTTCTGTAGGAAACGTTTCCGAAATTCTATATAGGCCGATCTCCCTTTATCCGCGTCATCGCCTATCTTGACCCTTCCGTGCAGGGGTATCCTGTGGCCGGATATGCCGTAGTCCATCTGGAGGTCGACGACCAGCATCAGCGTGAAGAAGACGAGGAAGGCGCTGAGGGCCAGCGCCAGGCGCTCCTTGAGCTTCATGTTGAGCATGGTGCGCGCGGTCTCGCGGCGCGGCGCGGTCGCACTGGCTGTGGCGGCCGGCCCCGGCGCATGGTCCGGCGTCGGCGAGCGCTTACCGCCGCGCGCGCGCCGCCGCCACCGTGCCCGCGCCCACCCGCTGACGCTGGAACAAATTTGATTTTTAGTCCCGTTTTCAGTTATTTATGATTAATACAATATGTGAGTTTAATATTGAATTCAATAAAAATTAAATAGTTGCCCAAAATCAAAAATAAAAAATAGGCAAAGTTAAAAAATAACTCAATTTTTTACATTTCAGTTATTTATGATTAACTTAATATGCAAGTTTAAAACTAAATCCGTTTTAATTAAAAAAGATGAAAATAGTTGCCCACAGTTAAAATTAATTAGGCAAAGTTAAAAAAAAAAAATTGATTTTTTTTCATCAGAAATTACTATAATTTAAACATTATTTCGCAAATCGATGTGGAATCATTCATCAGCATTTCCTGTTTACAATATTAGTTTGCAAAATTACAACGTAGAAAGAAACCTATTTTTTTTCTATGTTTAGAATTTCGCAATTTCTCTACTTTTTATAAGCTTTTTTTTTAATTACTTACATATTTTCATTATTGGATTTTAAATTAGCTTCTATTATCAGTTTCGTTTCATGAAAGTGATAGATTCACTTATTATCTATTTTATCCAAAATATCCGCCATATAATTAGATATCAAGGTTAATTGGCTTCCAGCAATATATGCACGTCTATTAATTACTAAATTGACTAAATTATAATTAAAACTTTTGTCTTCCTTTTTTAAAATAAAAAAAAACAATAATAATAAAGATTATTATTATTTTCTCAAAAGTGGGGAACGGAATATCTTCACATTAGGTTCCCTCTGCCTACTCTGCTACATGCGGGATACAGCGTAAAGCTGGAAAAAAAGATTATTGTTTCGAAAATTATAAATGTTAACTAATTTTCCCAAAATTGATATAAATAATATATTTTTTTACTTCTTAAATCCATAATCATAAAAATTATCAACGATAACGCGTCAAAGGAAATAGAAAATAAAATATTAATAAAATTTATTTCCTCGAACAATCTAATAATAAATATAAGATAATAAATTCATTCAATCAAATGCCAAAAACGTGACATTTTGTATGAAACCAGTTCATATAGACCTTAAATAACAAGGAAACTACTAATGTCACAGTAACTACGTACTATTACCGAGTGCACAAGCGTTAGCTCACGACCGCGGGGTTAACCGATTGCGTAAAGAGAGGTAACCACTATAGGCGTATTAAACGAGTTCATGTTACAATTTATGAAATATAAAATTTGTACCACAATATTAATTTTTATTTAATTGAAACGAAGTCAAAAAAACTATATCAAGTATTTTTTTTTAAATGGAATCCTGGAAATCTAGTCACGTCTAGGACACTCCGTTCCCATTAAGACACTTCCGTTCCCCACTTTTTTCCTAATTCTTAGAAAAAAGTTTAGTGTTGAGTGTCGGAATTCAAATCTATCAATCAAAATTGATTGATTTTATTTACTTTCCCCGAGTGGGAATCGAACTCACAACTGGTCGCATTTGCAGTCGCTTGTCTAAGCACTGGCTTCTTAAATAACATATAAAAAATATAATTGCGTCACATTTTTATAATTAATATAAAAGACTTATTTTTCTATTATATTCTATTACCTACTAGATATTAAATATCAATGCGTCTGCATCATCAATTCTAAATCAAAACATCCATATCGCAGAAATTGACACGCGTAGTTGAACTTTTGCATTCGTAGAGATTTAAATATAAACATGTCAGCGAGGTTAGTCGTGGCGCAAGGGTGTGTGGCTGTAAACGCGACAGATTGTGGGTTCGATTCTCATTTGAAATGAATTATTTTATAATATCATTTCTTCGCTCTGGTGTCGAGTTTCTCTACTAAATAAGCCTAAAAATTCGGCGGAAAATGAGACACGGAGTGTTGCATAAGGTTCTCTCCTATTATTAGTAAAGAGTAGTTAGTACCTTTATATTACTAGTAAAGAGTTTATATTAAGTACACCACATTATTATACACATAGTCACATAACATGAGAATTGGATCACAATGAAGAAGAAAATAAATGAATATAAGCGTAACAAGGAAATTATGAAACGCATCGTGGTGCGTTTAATTGGAATTACAACAAATAAAAATCAGCTTCACGCTGTATCCCGCTCACAGCAGGGTAGACAGAGGGAACCAAGTGTAAAGACACTCCGTTCCCCACTTTCTGCCGAATTCTGGAGGCATTGCGTGTTGAGTGGCAGAATTCAACGCCGCGCTTAACCTCGACACCAGAGCGAAGAAATGGAAATATAAATTTAAATAAATATTTCATCTCCTCGAGTGGGGATCGAACCCACAACCAGTCGGTTTTACAGTCACACCTCGTGCCGCTGCGCCACGACTGGCCTCTATTAAACAAAAATAATAAAAAAAAGATTTTATAATTTTGAAATCGGTGCTAAGTAAAACAAATAGGCTTAGTAATTTAATTTGTAGTAAGGTTGATAATATTAGATTGACACCGACTTCAAAATTATAAAATCTTTTATTAATTCTTTTTGTTTAACAAAATCAAAGTAGTCCCTCTGCTTACCCTGCTGTGTGCGGGATACAGCGTGAAGCTAATTTAATTTTTAATTTTTTTTTAAATCAAAGTACTGTTTACTTTATGTAAAATTATTTATTACTTTTTAGTTCGTTTTTTGAAGTCGGTTTTTTTGTTGTTATAATTAATTTTATGATTTTAAATGATGGGTAGACCTTAAGAGGATACTTCTCAAACGAATAGGTAGTGGTTGTACTATGTAAAACTTCAATCTTAATTAGGTATTATTTTTGTGCAAACTAACATTTTGGCATATTGACAATCACATACAAAAAACGTTCGGGCGAATTGGGAACCTCTCCCTTTTTTGCAGTCGGTTGAAAACGAGAACATACTCTTTTTTGAAATTGGTTGAAAAGAAATGCAACGATGAGGAATCTCACTTCTGACAAATATTTTAACCATGTTTTTCCTTTTAACTATGTACAGTACAATTATATTTTTTACCAAATAAAACTAACTTGTTCAATTTCAACCGGATACCATAATCAGAACCTAATCAAATTTTCACCAAACTATCCTTGAAGTGTATCCTTTTAAATAAAAAAAGTATTCCATGATATTGAGTTATTCATCCATTTGTCGCGCACATACCTAGTGTAAATTTAACTTTTATGATAGTCTCATAGATACCATTATCAGAAATAAATTAAAAAAAACTGGACGTCACGGAAATCACTAGCTTTCAAATAAAAAGAGAATCATCAAAATCGGTTCACCCAGTCAAAAGTTTTGATGTAACAAACTTAAAAAAACACTCGAATTGATAACCTCCTTTTCTTATAGAAGTCGGTTAAAAAGCTAATAGAATCTAGGTATGTTCTTTAGTTTTCGATTGTGCAGAAAGATATACACATTAACACATTATATATATTTATTTGCAGGCCGTCGTGATCCAGTGGCACAAAAGTGAGACTGAAATCACGACGGTTGCGGGTTCAATTCCCATTTAGGGAAATGAAATATTTTTCGCTCTGGTGTCGAGGCAAAGTGGGGCGTTGAGTTCTGCCACTCAACACGCATTGCCTACAGAATTTGGCAGAAAGTGGGGAACGGAGTGTCTTAACACTAGGTTCCCTCTTCCTATCCTGCTGTGTGCGGGATACAGCGTGAAGCTGATTTATTTATTTTAAATAAGAAGTAATATTTTTATTCAAATCTAACAAATCTATATATCTTTTATTTAAATAACTAAAAGCTTAGCATAAGAAATTTAACAAATATTAAATTAATATTTACTAGGAATTTATATCAATTACTTATTATATTTTAACGTAATTTTTTCACCAATTCGCTGATTTATTAACTAATTATATACTAATCGTAACTATAATATTAGTTAATTATTCTGTAGATAATTATGAAGCTTTACATAATTACTATACTATACTACTAATATTTTTTTACATAATTACTTTAATCTATGTGGTTATTTTAAATGTTAATGTTACACTACAGTATTATAGGAACACGAACAAAGTCTCATATAAATAAACTACAAAGTAGGTACTATATACATAGACCCATGTCCTTGTATGTCGACTACGGATTAGGTAGTGATTAAAATTAAATAAATCAGCTTCACGCTGTATCCCGCAAACAGCAGAGTAGGCAGGGGAAACTTAGTGTTAAGGCACTCCGTTCCCCACTTTCCACCGAATTCTGGAGGCATTGCATGTTTAATGGCAGAACTCAACGCCGCGCTGAACCTCGACACCAGAGCGAAGAAATGGAAATATAAATTTAAGTAAATATTTCATCTCCTCGAGTGCGCTGCGCTACGACTGGCCTCAAATTAAAATTAAAATTATACATATCACCATTGAAACAACAACTTTTTTTTTTAGTTTCTTCAAAATAAAAAAAAACAAGTTGTACTTATTATAATTCGGCGGAAAATGGGGAACGGAGTGTTTCAACTCTAGGCTTCAACTGCCTACCCCGCTATGTGCGAGAAATACAGAGTGACACTCAAAAATAAAAATTGTACTACCCTCATTTTTCACCAAAAAAATGAAGTATTGTATAATTACATCGAATATTAATAAAGTGGCTTATTTTAAATAAAATCGACTATTAGAAAAAGTGTTTTAATATAATAAAATTATAATTTTCTTTTCAAGAAAAAAGAAATTGTAGCAATTTGTAAAAATAAGTTAAGCTTGAACTATTAAAAATAATGTGTAGCGGCACAGTATAACGCCCCCGCTAATACAAGGGCTGATATTTTTAATAATTTAATCTTGTTTATCTTTTCTTTTCCCTAGAATTTTTCTTATCTACTTATATTAATCTAAACTATGTAAATCAGACAACGAGTTATTATGGTAAAGATTTTTTTAAGCTCTACATTTAAAAAAAAAAGTAATTAACTCTCCATATTTTATAAAAAATGTTAATTAAAATATATAATTCATCAGAATGTATTTTTTTAAATCGACGCATAGATAAAACAACATGTTTTTTAATTATGTCAACAATTATTGGTTCTTATTACAATTTTTCATAATAAAGTTTCTATAAAAGATTTTTGATAAATTAGTCCCGCCGTAGGTGTTTTTCTTCTACAGGCTTAAGTGGTAGGCTGAAAAACATGACTAAAGTGAATGGAATAAAGATTCATAAACATATTTTTACCATCTCCAACGTTAGAAAGATCCTTTTTAATAAAAGTAAATTTTCGATTTGTATTATTTATTATAATTTCAGAGGCCAATCAAATGTGTGACATAATTTAACAAAAAAAAACCGAAGAACCTCTACCTTTTATAAATCGGTTGAAAATCAGAGCATAACCTTTTTTTTGTTGGTTGAAAAGAAATGCAACCATTGAGCAATCTCATCGTCGTCAATTTGACGAAATGTACCGTCGTTCGCCAGTGTTAACGATATTTTCCTTGTAACTATTACAGTAAAAGTAGCTATTACAACTACGTAATTCTACAATCTACATCATCATAAAATTGTGCTCTCCGAAAGCAAGCACTGGAGTCATTAGAAAAATATCTAAATCCTTTCAAGTGTGCCTATAAAAGTTAGAAATTTCCCTCGATTTCTCCAGGATCCATCAAATCTTAATATGGTCACCATATGACCTGTTGCAGTATAGCCTTTCTAGCAAAAAAAGAATTATCCAAATCAATTAATGCCTCTGTCTTCGAATAATCAGTGAAGTTACATAAGAAAAATAAAAAAAATTGAGGACCTCCTCCTTTTGAAATCGGTTAAAAAGGGATTTGTTGTGGGTTCGACTCGATGCAATGAAAAATTGTTGATTTTATTTCTTCGCTCTGGTGTCGAGGCAAGGTATTTTTTTTAAGCTCACTTAGGTTCCGCCACTTAACACACAATGCCTCCAGAACCCTGCAGAAAATTGGGAACGGAGTGTCTTAACACTAGATTCTCTCTGCCTACCCTGCTGCGTGCAAGATACAACGTGAACCGTTTACATTGTGTAGATACTATTAATTATGAAGATGTACCTAATATGTAGACTATGCTTAAAAATTGTACGTTGAATTTCAACAAACAAAATCTTTTTAAAAAAATGTTTCAACAAGTATTAAGTACCTTAAAATCACTGACAACAAGCCATATAACAAAAAATAAAAAATACATTGCTTTATATGAAATGAAATAAAAATATAATTTTATTTTCGCTTCTTTCAAAGCGCATAAAAGCAAGTACGGAAATCATGAAATTTGTTAAAATTTTAAAACAATATGAAAGCTCGAAATATAGTATTTTAAGTTTACATTTAATTATCTTTTACGTCCATACTATTGGTTTCTTTTTTTATATTTTGTATTTATACTAAAGTACTTATCTGCATTACTTTCGTTGATTATAAATATATCATTTTATAATCTATACCTAAATTGAAAAGTAAAATTTCAGCCAATTAAATAAAACAGTTTTAAATGTGAAAACTGCATTTAAATCAGTTTAGCCGTTTCTGAAATAAGTTTGAACAAACGCACAAACACACAGACAAAATAAACTATGTTTTTGATTCCACTACATTATTAAATGCCACCAAAAACATTTTCTCTTACATGAGTTCCATGTACAGACGCCAATCCTTTACTATTATAATATAAATATAAAAATAGATAACTTTATTTAAATTAAACTAAACTAACTTTACGCTTTATCCCTAGCGGGGTAGTCAGAGAGAACGGAGCGCCAAACGCTACGGTCTCTACATACCTCTTTCGCCTCGTCCACTGTCATGAACCTCTTCATACACGCCCTCCGGTGGGTCCTCATCTGGGGGCACGGCAGTGCCCCCGCCAAGTCGAGCAAAAAACAGCGGCACGGCCGTACCATCCTTTTCTCGAAGCAATTCAGGCCATTTTCGACCCCCTATAACTTCGTTGTGGATAAAACGAGAAACCTGAATTTTCAGTAACTAATCAGGCATAATATAAACACGGTATATTTAAAATTTCAGTCAATTTGAACCAGTAGTTTAAGAATGAGAACTTGTTAAAGTTTCTAAATTTTGTCACTCACTGACTGACTCACCGATCATCAAAAGTCCAAGGCACTTCTAGCAGACATAGAAGCTTCAAATTTAGAATACAAATAGAGTTTAGTGTCTTAATCATGGGAAAACTTAAATATTTTGTAATTTCGGTCCAGTTTTCCAAATACACCAACTGCATGAATAACTTTGTAATCCCATATAAATGTATAGGATTACAAGGTTACATTTGCAGTTAATGAATCTTTATTACTGTATAATAGAAAATAATAAGTGTAGATAGGTACCAAAACGTAGGACTCTACAAAAAGAAGTGAGATGCCATCAAAAACATCCTGTAAAAAAACCCAAGTCTCGCAGCTCAGTCTTTCTACCGTAAAAAGTTGTGAGATCCACGTAATACCAAGTCGGTTAATCTATTTAGTCTCTACTTAAAGGATTTTCTGTCTTAAGTTATTACAGTAGTTATTATCATGCCAATATTAAAAATATTTTACGTTTTAAACAAATAGATCGACTTGGACATCGCTTGATTTGATTATTAGTATGTATCACACTACACAGCACGACGGGCCAGCAACCGAATTCCTCACCAGAGTCTTTCCGAATATGATGTCTATTATGTCTTTCGATAGGTTGTGTTTTCATGCGATGTCCAAGTCGATCTATTTGTTTAAAACGTAAAATATTTTTAATATTGGCATGATAATAACTACTGTAATAACTTAAGACAGAAAATCCTTTAAGTAGAGACTAAATAGATTAACCGACTTGGTATTACGTGGATCTCACAACTTTTTACGGTAGAAAGACTGAGCTGCGAGACTTGGGTTTTTTTACAGGATGTTTTTGATGGCATGCTTTTTACGTGACCTTCCTCGAGTATCTTTGATACTGTGTTTTCGAAGGTTAACCGAGGTCTCCCCCTACCTATCTTACCGTAAAACTAAAGACCAAAAGTTACTATATCTTTAGTAAAGTAATAGTAAAACTTTATTTATGTGATATTTTTTGATACCAGCAAAAGCTTTTATTTAAATCGAGAAATAAAAAAAACAGACAGTAATCACATCTCCAAATCCATGCAACCAATGTGGTACACTTCAGACCCGCTACCGTCCTCATACGAGTACGGTAGCACCAAACAAAAAAACTTCAATTATCCAATTTGCAGCACGCCACGCAGCTCTCGTTAATTTATATAAGCTCACAATCTGAGCCTTAATTAGTGCTATTGACACAAAATCGGAAATGACAATGTATAATAGAAGAATAAAATAAAAATAGGCCTTATTCGACTCCATGTACTTTGGTTTGTAAGTGGTTTAAAACCACAACAGCGTTACAATTAAAAATACCTCAAAATCATATTTCAAACGTTTCATAAATTATAACTGGGTTTAAGTTGTTTTGTTTCATAGCCCCCGTGATATATGATAATTAGACTGTTTGTAAAATTATGCTGTATAGTATGATATAATTTTAAAAAACGGCTTCACGCTGTATCCCGCACTCACCAGGGTAGGTAAAGGGAACCTAGTGTTATGACACTCCGTTCCACATTTTTCGCCGAGTTCTGGAGGCATTGCATGTTGAGCGGCAGAACTCAACGCTGAGCTTTGCCTCGACATTTGAGCGAAGAAATGAAAATATAAATGTATATAAACATTTAATTTCCTCGTGTGGGCATGGATCGACCTTACAACCAGTTGATTTTATAGTCACACTTTGTGCCCCTGCGCCACGACTGGCCTCAAATTAATTATTATTTAAGCTACACTAATATTTTTTGCTACTAAAAAAATCAATTTAGTTAAATGATTTAACTCAGCACAATACTTTGGGAAGCATTAACATAATCAAATTGAGAACACATATCGGTAATGGAAGACAACCTCCTACGGTCTTCATATACGGTTCATTAAGAACATTCTTCAGAATCTAGTATAAATTCGGTGAGATTTATTGGAGTAATACACACAGAATCCTGCCTTTCTCTCATCATTAACACAAGAAAATCCTAACGAAATGGTTGGAAAAATCATTTTATTTACCATCTTCTCAGCTCTTGTACTTATGTGCTGTATTGAAGATGTAAGTGCCAATCCAGCTATTGCAATTGGCTATAATCCTATGGAAATCTGCTTTGAAAATTGTGCCCAATGCAAGAAGATGCTGGGCGCGTGGTTTGATGGACCCCTTTGTGCTGAATCCTGCATCAAATTCAAGGGCAAATTGATTCCTGAATGTGAAAATTTCGCCTCCATAGCTCCGTTTCTCAATAAACTCTAAGAAGGAATGGCGGAAACATATTTTATTGAGTTATAAAAATATTTCATAAGAGTAAAAAATAAATGTTATGTTTATAAATATTTGTAGCATTCGTAATCAAGGGAATAAATGTAATCCTTCTGTAGTATATATTATGTACTTACACATTTATTTAATTTCATTTCTATACTTATAATAAAATTATAATCAATCGGTGCACATGGAAGATATTTAAGAATAATTATAATTTAAAAAAAAAAAAAACAAACCTCCACCGGATTCCATAATCATACCCTAACCAAACTTTTAAACTATCCTTGAAGTTTATCCTTTCCAATAAAAAAAGAATCATCGGAATCGGTTGACGTGATATTGAATTATTCGTCCATTTGTCGCGCACATACCTAATGCAAAGTTAAGACTCATGTGATTTTCTCATAGATACCATTGTTAGAAATGGACCTAACGGCTTTAACATTGGCTTTCATCTCTATATATAATAAGACAGTAAAAATATTTTGTCTGTACATTTAGTAATTTTGACTGAAATGGATAGAGGGACACTTAAAAAGACTAATAGAAAGCAAAAAGATTTTTTTTGAATTTCTTGTCTGTCTGTCTGTCTGTCTGTCTGTCTGTCTGTCTGTCTGTCTGTCTGTCGACATATTGTTGTCCGCATTTTTCTCTGAAACTACTGAACCGATTTACTTGAAAATTTCACCAATTGCTTTGTTTTAACTCAATTTAGGTTCTAAAGTTCAGGTTCATCAAAATCGGTTCATTAAAAAAAAAGTTATCGTCATTTGAATGAACTCAAGGCATTAGCTTGCCAGCGAATGTTATATAAAAATCGCGTCTTGATTATATGACTGTTGATAAAAATATATATTTTTGAAGCACTATTATACAATATTTTATACAATAAAGTAAACAATGCCAGTCGTGGCGCAGCGGCAAGAAGTGTGACTGTAAAACCAACTGGTTGTGGGTTCGATCCCCACTCGAGGAGATGAAATATTAACTTAAATTTATATTTCCATTTCTTCGTTCTGGTGGCGAGGTTAAGCGCGGCGTTGAGTTCTGCCACTCAACAAGCAATGCCTCCAGAATTCGGCAGAAAGTGGGGAACGGAGTGCCTTAACACTAGGTTCCCTCTGCCTACCCTGCTATGTGCGGGATACAGCGTGAAGCTGATTTATTTATTTTAAGTCAACAAAATTGAATTGTTAGTAGAGATGATTACCTTCATAAATCGTAACACTAAAGTTTAAATCGTAATTAATTCAACACAGAGATAAAGAACGATTTGATCTTCAAAGAAATATCAAGTAAATACATAGATTTTTTGGTTCGTTCGTTCGTTTGAAATAAATCTATATAAAAATGCCTAAAAACATCCTTTCTACGTGTACTCTGTAATAACTACATATTTACCAATTATTCATTTATCTAATAATATGCAAACAGGAGTTAATATGCAAACATTACAGTTATTTTACAAAGAATATTATGAATCCTTAACCAAATTAATAATTTTACATTTAAGACTGTTTCTGAAGCAGTACAATTATTAAGTGACATCAGCACATTTAACAGAGCTTTAAAAAACATAACATAGGTAAAAAGAACGTAATGTTACAAATATATACATATATATATATATATATATATATATATATATATATATATATATTATATACATATATATTATATATATATATATATATATGTATATATATAATAAATAATTAGCTTTATGTATATTTTATGAATATCAAATATCGACATTGGTCATATTTTTTAGTTCGAAACAATCAAAAATTCTTACAGAAGTAACGATAATGTCGTAAAAAAATCATAATAGAATATTACAGATTAAAGTAATAAAAAATAATATTAGAAGTCATTATAGTTGTCTTTATATTATATATGTTGTTGTATGTTGTCTTTATATTTGTTTGTCATTCTATTATAGGGTGTGAGGCCAGTCGTGGCGCAGCGGCACGAGGTGTGACTGCAAAACCGACTGGTTGTGGGTTCGATCCCCACTCGAGGAGATGAAATATTTACTTAAATTTATATTTCCATTTCTTCGCTCTGATATCGAGGTTAAGCGCGGCGTTGAGTTCTGCCACTCAACACGCAATGCCTCCAGAATTCGGCAGAAAGTGGGGAACGGAGTGTCTTAACACTAGGTTCCCTCTGCCTACCCTGCTGTATGCGGGATACAGCGTGAAGCTGATTTATTTATTTATTTTATTTTATTATAGTTGTCAATCAATTCTGCTTAAATCAATAATCATGTATTTTAAGCGGGCGAAGCCGTGGGCGGGCCGCTAGTATTCAATAAAAAAAGAATCATCAAAATCTGTACACCCAGTCAAAAGTTCTGAGGTAACAAACATAAAAAATACAGCCAGTAAATATACTGTTAACCTTCTCCTTTCGGAAGTCGGTTAAAAAATATTATATTGGTGGCGTTTAGTAACGTAATTTAACCAAAACGAAAGATTTTAAAAATTTTGTCTGTTTGTCTGTGCGAAATATTTTGCTTGACTATTTTAACTGCAGTTTTCACTACTGTATTTTATGCCTTAACATTTAGTTTTGATTTATTTCAATCGATTTATAAATAGAAAAACTTATACGATTTTAAAGAATGTTGTTCGACAAATTTGCTATAAATAACTGTTTTATTCAATTGGTTGAAACTACTTCTCACTATAGGTAAATTTTAAAATAATATAACCTTAAAAATATTACTTTACATTATATTAACTTTTAACTCTAAAAATAATTATTAAATAAGTACAAAACTAGAATTTAATAGTTTATTATTATCATCCCATTCATAAAATACTGTATGCGAAATTACACAGAACGATATATCCTTTGGAATGTAATAACAGATTACTCATAGTAAAAAAAACTACTTTTAAAATTATTGGTAAATAATTAGACAAAATTCTAATTAAAAATAATTAATTAATTAATACTCCTATATTTAAATCATTATAAATTAATTAAACATCGTATCCAAGATTTAAAGGTGAAGTTTGCTTAATTTTAACAATGTAAAAGGACATCAAGTATGATAAACATGTTATTTTTGAATTGAGTCTAGTTGTGGAGCATGGGCACTAGCGTGTAAATGTAAACGCGACAGGTTTTGGGTGCGATTCCCATTCGAGGAATGAAATATATGATATTTCCATGGCTTTAGTGTCAAAGCAAAGAGCGGCATTGATTTCCGCCAGAACACGCAATGCCTCCAGAATCGGCGGAATATGGGGAACGGAGTGTCTTAGCACTAGGTTCCCTCTGCCTACCCTGCTGTGTGCGGGATACAGCGTGAAGCTAATTTTTTTTTTATTATTAATTAATTTAAAATGATATATAAAATATATATATAAAATATATATATAAACTTATTATGAAATAAATAATGAAAACATACAAGGAAAGATCGTTTTGAGTAGTAAGCACTGGAAGCACGCAATGATCGCTTTAGTCATTGAATGAGATAAACAATGGCATCATGGCTATTCTGTAGATAACATCTTGATCACAGTCTCCATTAGCTAAATGTAGGTACTTTCTGTAATAACCACGTGTACCTGTATGTACTATGTACAGACGTATTATATGTATATTTGTATATATATACATGTTTGTACGTATATATAGCTGTTGGCTAGTATAATTGTCCAGAAAACTATAATAATATATAGCAATTCTATGGCGTTGATTAGTATTGATATTTCGTTATTTAAGGCTAACTAAGACTTACTCCTTAATGTCATACAGTCTTATAGTCAGTAGATCCAGAGATCTCAGCGTTTAAACAAACAACAAACAAACAAACTCTTCCGCTTTATTATATTAGTATAGATAACATCTAATATCATTATCATTTTAATGACAATCCATACATGGAAGACTAAAGTTTCAGCAAATTAAATTAATGCAATAACTATATAATAGCATAAAAAGTAAACAAAATTGAGGCCAGTCGTGGCACAGGGGCGCAAAGTGTGACTATAAATCTGTATCCCGCACACAGCAGGGCAGGCAGAGGGAACATAGTGCTAAGACACTTCGTTCCCCACTTTCTGCCGAATTCCGGAGGCATGGCGTGCTGAGTGGCAGAACTCAACGCCGCGCCCCGCCTCGACACCAAAGCGAAGAAATGGAAATATAAATGTAAGAAAAGTCACACTTTGTGCGACTGCGCCACGACTGGCCTCAAATATGAACTCTACGTTTTAATTTAAAATCTATTGCTACAGACGGCTCATATAAACAAAATATACAAATACACAAACAAATTGAAATTCTAACCTTATGAATTCATTAAATCACTTATAACTTTTAACCACTTTACATGTCATCGTCATCATCATTAAGTGAGTATTGCAATCAATTTGAATAACATCGCTTTACTTAACCTGATTGGTTAGATATCTACTTAGGTTATACATTCTATATTTGAACAAAAACAATATATTGATACACTTTTTGCATATAGAAAGTAAGGAGAATTTAATTACGTCACTCCGCTCTCCGTTTTCTGCTTATTTAAAGTATTGCCTCTATAATATGACAGTGAGATAGTAAAATATATTTTAAAAATGATTTGTTCTTTTCATATCTAAGCATGGTGTTAAGGTTGTTGTAACTGGGCCACCATTACGATTACCGATGTCATTTTCAGTACAATAAACAGCCTGAAAATATATATATTTCATAATAATAATATGCTAATTATTTTAAATATTTAAGTCTCAAATGAAATATTTATTTAAATGTATATTTCCATTTCTTTGCCATGGTGTCAAACAAATCAAAGCGGCAAAGCGCGGCGTTGAGTTTCGTTACTCAATACGCAATTCCTTCAGAATTCGGCGGAATGTGCGAACGCAATCACAACCACTAGGTTCCCGCTGCCTAACCTGCTCTACGCGGAATACAGCGTGAAGCTGTTTTTTTTCATTAAGTCCAAATATTATGTTTTATGTGGTTGCATAATAATAGAGACAACTTGGTACAACCTTGTTCCGCGACGTGACTGTCTAAAGCTAAACTGTACACTGTATACTTCTTAGGTATCATTTCCTTGATTTGAATGATAATAAATTTGTAAATAATATTTTTAAATAGCAACATACTATAAATAAATATATATACGTCTGGTCTCCATTGATATTATTATAAATCAAAGTTAATTTTAATCTTTGAAAATAAAATTTAACTATATAAATAAAAGAGAAAGAAGAAGAAGAAACCGCAGTAAAGAATCTTAGAGCTGGCTTTGCTTTACCAAGAGATTTTATTACATTTTTTAGACAAACAAACAGCTTGATAGAGACTTGGCTGGTTTTTTTAAAAGATGTTTAGGTTGGCAATTAGAAAAAGACGTGTTTATAACCATTTAATTTCTGAAGTAGTACTCTGCCTACCCTGCTACATGCGGGATACAGCGTGAAGATGAAATAAAATCATACAAGTTCTAAAAAAAATCACCTAAAGTAAATAGTAACAGAGAGGCTCTAGTATTAAGGCACTACTCTTCTCCGTTATTCGCCCGAATTCTAGACACGGCGTGTTGAGTGGCTGAATTCGACGCCAGACTTTCATTTTACTTCAGCGGGGAAACGAATATAATTTATTGTTTTAATGAAGATTGAACTTGCATAACAAGCATCGCGTCGAGCATTTTTAAGGTCACTCCTGCACGGAGCAGGCAGAGGGAACCTGGGAACCTACTGTAAACACTCTGACACATCCATTCCCCACTTTGCCGAATTTTGAAGGCAGTGCTAGTTGAGTGGCGGAAGACAACGCCGCGTTTTTGCGAGTGGGGAAATGGAAATATAAAAATTCCTCGACTTAAAATCGAACCCATAAACTGTCGAGTTGACAGACGCACACTTGTGCCCTTACACCACGACTGACCTCAACATATAACATATTATGAACTTCAACTTCCTCATTTCCTCAAAAATACATTTTTCTAGAAATATTTTTTTACAAGTCCGCTATCATAAATACTTAAAAAGGTAGAAGAGTTCCTGAGATATGTATGTAACCTTGACGACTCGTGTGGTTTTTAAAACCAATTACTTTAATCTCGTATGACAGTGGCAGTTACCATGAAATGTAATTTGCTTTGTAAAAGGTGTAATTACGGTACTATATTTTTATGCACTACTACTAATAATTACTTATATTAAAATTTGCAAATATGTATAAAGAAATATATCAACTAAGTTATTATAATATTTTTTATGTATTAGAATGTGATTAATAATCCGCTTCACGCTGTATCCCGCACACAGCAGGGTAGGCAGAGGGAACCTAGTGTTAAGACACTCCGTTCCCCACTTTCTGCCGAATTCTGGAGGCATTGCGTGTTGAGTGTCAGAACTCAACGCCGCGCTTAGCCTCGACACCAGAGCGAAGAAATGTAAATATAAATTTATAAGTAAATATTTCATCTCCTCGAGTGGGGATCGAACCCACAACCAGTCGGTTTTACAGTCACACTTCGTGCCGTTGCGCCACTACTGGCCTCGACTGGTGTCGTAGAATGTAATTAATTTTAAATGAAATGAAAATATGTTAGCTATTGAGAGAAATTCAATAAACTTATCAAAAATAAATATTATCATGTTATTTGATTTTAATACTAACAATATATCTTATTCACCAAATAATGAATCCAGTCGTGGCGCAGGGGCACAGTGTGTCACTCAAGGAAATGAAAGATTTATTAAAATGTATATTTTCATTTCCTCGCTTTACTGTCGAGGCAAAAGCGCCGCGTTGAGTTCCGCGACTCAACACGCAATGAATCCAAAATTCGACGAAAAGTGGGGAACAGAGGGTCTTAACACTAGGTTCCCTCTGCCTACCCTGCTGTGTGCGAAATAAAACGTGAAGCTGATTTGATTTGACTGCTTTTTCTATTTAACTATTATAAATAAGAATAAGAATATTTTGCCAATATTTCGTCAGCATCATGTGCTTAGCTATATTCCTCTCTTCATTTTGCAATCATTTTGGATACCTACGAAACTACAAACAAAACTAAATATATCTTTTGCTTTGAATGATCACATTTAGTAGGTGCCATTTACGTCACAATGGTTGAATATTATTCAAATGTGCAATACAGAACACCTGTTTACATTTTAATTTCTATTATTTTTATTCTAATCTGTCTATTCTCAATGACAAATAATTTTCTGTCATGGCGTATAACGTTTTAATTTAAACAATTACATAAAAGCCAAGTAAGTTTAAATTTGACAAGAATATTGAATATATCAATAAATATTTAAATAGAAAAATATTTTATTTATATTCAATATAATTAACAAAAAAGATATGATATTTCTACATGTTTTCTGTCACTTGCATTATTAGGGGCTCAGCTAAAAGTATGTATTAAAAAAATATATTATTAAATTTATAAATCGTTCTATGTTTTCTGCCCATGCCATTTAAACATATATCGCTAATTTAGGCCAGAATGATATTAACTAAATTAATTTATATTTATTTTTAACTTCACAGTTTATCCTGCGTAAGTATAGTAAAAGTAGACAGTATCGCGATAGCAGAACTCAATTGGATTTTTTTCTCAGTATTTCTGTATTTTTTATTTATGTACTTATTACCTAAAAAATACATGGAATCAGTTGAAACTCTCATTTATACGTATATCCGCTTCTTTTTAAAATTATAATATACATTTTTTTATACGTTTTCTAAATAAGTATTTTTCTTTCCTAAGTGTGGATTAACACTTTAAAAATGTTTAAAATATCCAAACGTATAGTTGAATAAATGAAGAGGAGAGGAGAGGTATTGGGGTCAAACAGTATCGCAAATGTGGCATACAACATTTAAAATGATTAATTTTAAAATGTAAAGGTTAAAAGTCACAATAGGATCAAAGTATTGAAAGTATTTACTTTTTATATCAGAGCTTTCGTCAGTGCTCGTCTATAGAACGGAGAGTCGTCTCCTTGTGTTGTTAGTTATGTAAATGTATGTAACATTATCGAATTTTAAAGATCAACTCAAATAGTCAGGCCAGTCGTGACGCAGCGGCACAAAGTGTGACTGTTAAACCGACTGGTTGTGGGTTCGATCCCCACTCGAGGAGATGAAATATTTACTTAAATTTAGATTTCCATTTTTTCGCCCTGGTGTAGAGGCAAAGCGGTGGCGTTGAGTTCTGCCACTCAACACGCAATGCCTCCAGAATTCGGCAGAAAGTGGGGAACAGTGTGTCTTAACACTAGGTTCCCTCTACCTACCCTGCTATATGCGGGATACAGCGTGAAGCTGGTTTATTTATTTATTTTATTTATTTCAAACTTTTGACTTAATAAATTATTGTAACCAATAAGCGAATAATATATTTCAAATGAGAGCAAGGCTAGATTTATAAATATTAACAAAATGTTTATATTAAACATTAGAAATTTAATATTATAGGTACTTATACTATTTATTTGAAATGCAAATTAAAGTTCTAAATTTTATAATAAATTGAAACTGGGTAATGGATGTACATACATTTTTTTTGTGAAACCTTATATGTTTTTAAAGCACGGCTATCAGATAGATTTTTTTAATAAAACAAAGTTATTATTTTAAAAAAAATATATATTATCAATCCAGATTTGTAAGATGGTACCTAAAATGAATTTAAAATGAATATTTATTTTTATAAATTAATAAAAGAATATTTAAAAAAAAACGTTTTAAAAAATTTAAACACGGAGAAAAAAAATGTAAATTTTTCTAATAAGATTTATAGTCGTATTTCATAATTAATAAAATTATAATAGATGTAGAATTAAAGTAACAACCACATCGTTGTACAAGCGACGGAACTCCAATTGTCGGTTCAACATGGCCAATGAATAAATTGCTACTGTGACAGACAAGACGGCAATATTTGTGTATTATATATATTTTTTTTTGCTTCACGCTTTATCCCGCACAGAATAGAGTAGAGGGAGTGTCGTTAAGGCATTGCGTGTGGTGTGGCGGAACTCAACGCCGCGCTTTGCTTCGTCATCAGAGCGAAAAAAATTAAATATTAAATGTTGCTTCTTCGAGTGGGAATCGAACTCAAAACCTGTCACGTTTACAGCCACACTTTGAGCCTGCGCCAAGAATGACCTCAGTTTATTATATGAGACTGATGTAAAAGGTGGCGATTAAATAGCGGTAAAAAAATTTTAATAACGAAAATTGATTTTTAAACGTTCTCAAGTATAGCGGAATGATGTGTCAGTAGCGTTTACTTTTATAGTAATAAGTAATGGCTCAAAGTAAACAAGTTTTAATACAAAATTATGTTCATATAAACTTTTGTTTTACAGCGTGAAGTGAATGTGAATATGGATTTAATAGACTACAATCTATATATGTATAAAAATTAGCTTCAGGCTGTATCCCGCAGACAGAAGGGTAGGCAGAATGAACCTAGTGTTAATGCACTCCCGTTCCCCACTTTCCGCTGAATTTTGGAGGCATTGCGGGTTGAGTATATGTGTATATGTATATAAAATAAAAAAAATCAGCTTCACGCTATATCCCGCATACAGTAGGGTAGACGGAGGGAACCTAGTGTTATGACACTCCCGTTCCCCACTTTTCGCCGAATTATGGATGCATTGCGGGTTGAGTACATGTGTATATGTATATAAAATAAAAGAAATCAGCTTCACGCTGTATCCCGCATACAGCAGAGTAGACGGAGGGAACTTAGTGTTAAGACACTCCGTTCCGCATTTCATATGAATAGTTATATATGTATATTTTGATAGGAATTACATTATAATTTTCATATAATAACTGCGTTTGACGGACGGATGGACACAAATTACCTGCCCACAAGACAACTTTATAACTAAATTGCCGTCTTTAATCAACTACGATTGGGGCTATATATTCATATAAAAGTACCTATCAAACAAAGATAACATAATATTTAAGCTTACTATTATTAAAATTCCAAAATTCATCATATATTTCTGTTTTACGTATCCGGTATATAGCAAAGTAGGCAGAGGGAACCTAGTGTTAAGACACTCGATTCCCCAATTTCTTGCGAATTTTTCGAAGGATTGCGTGTTGAGTGGCGGGATACAACGCTCAAATATAAAAAAAAAAATTATTCCCCCGAATGAGGTTTGAACCCACAACCGTCGCGTTACAACCACATCGCTACAACGGCCTCATCAATCATATCGATTAAATAATCAAATACCAAATCGAGTAGTTATAAGTACTAACTTATAGTTAATTACTAAGCTATATAATAACACTAGCGGCCCAAACGCGTCTACGTCCGTTTAAACTTATAAAAATACTATAACTAAATTCTTAATAATAGAATAATAATTAAAAAATTGACTTAAATTGTAACTCATATTTTAATACTGATGTATCTATAAATTACATTATTGCAAAGTTTTATGCAAATCAGTTCAGTAGTATTCGGTGAAAGTGGAACAAACATCCATCCTAACAAAATTTCACATTTATATTAGGATAGAATAGGATTTTTATTATAAGACACTCCGTTCCCCACTTTCTGGCGAATTCTGGAGGCATTGCGTGTTGAGTGGCAGAACTCAACGTCGCGCTTAGCCTCGACACCAGAGCGAAGAAATGGAAATATAAATTTAAGTAAATATTTCATCTCCTCCAGTGAGGATCGAACCCACAACCAGTCGATTTTACAGTCACACTTCGTGCCGCTGCGCCACGACCGGCCTCAATAGGATTTGTCCTATTTTACAAAAAGATTTTATCAGAAATGTCTTTTTATGGCTAAAAGCGTTTCTACGTCTTCCACGTGAGGAGCCAATGTGAGGAATTAAAACACTCCCGCTCTTAAGCACTTAAAAGAAATTCAAATTGAATGTATTGTATAAACGGCGGAAATGAGTTCCTTTCAGCTTAGCTTATTTCGCTCTTGACTCGCTGATTAAGTCTGTTGCAACTTGCAAATGTTTCATTTGAAAAGTTGAAAGGAAGTTTAGTTATTTCTTAGATGGTCACTGCGTTTGACGCCGTCGCTGGTTGTTATTAATGGTAATTAAATATTTTTTAAGAAAAATTACAGATTTAAATTAGTTATGCAATCAGCACCTTCTTCGCGTTCAAGCTTCTTCAGGCTTTTAAGTGTAGTTTCTGTAGATATATAAAATTTTGAGGCGTATTTTTACTTACAAAAAGTTCACTTTGATAATATTTAAAGTCATCAATAACTTCCAATTAATTCTTACAATAAATAAATAAACTAATAATAACATTCACTTTCGTTAGTTTATTCAAAGTATGTCAATCTTTTATCAATCGTAGCTTTATGATCAATACCTAATATAATTTATTTGAAACATAGACTGTATCTATTCAGATATAAAACGATTTTAAATTCCCTAATTGACAAGTGATTATGACATTTAGCGACTTCTTATAAGGATGTATTTTAATTTGATCTTTTCTTTTGAAATTGATCCCTTATACTGAAGATTATATTTAAAATTATTAAAACATTCCTTGCAGAAAAATTTCGTAGTAATAGTAAGAGAGATAGGGGGAGACCTCGACTGACCTTCGAAAACACTACTGGGTTCAAAGATACTGGAGGAAGATCACGTAAAAAGGATGTATGAAGAGGCTGATGACAGTGGACGAGGCGAAAGAGGTATGTAGACTACCCCAATAGGGATAAAGCGTGAAGCTAAGTTAAGTTAGAAAAATTACAAAAAGTGCCTATTACTCAATTATCACCTACCAATGCCGTCGCAAAACAAGAAATCTATTTTAGCGTTTTCATTGTAGTGCCTCTTTTGGAAGTCGAAATTACGTAAATACAATTAAAAATTATAAAAAAAATCCCACCTCGTTCGACACTAATGTTCGACATTGGACTTACACAATGGTCCACACGTATTCAGGTGAGCTGTCGCCATATCAAAGTCATTTTCATTAACAAACTAAAACCTTTGTTTAGTGATATGTTAATTTTTTATATATATATATATATTTTTATTTGTTTAATAGTTTGTTGGTGGCTAGTATTTTTACATTATATGTTTAACACCTAATATAAGATCGCTTTATTTTGAAATACTTACTTTTAATAAGGTTGCACTAATTTAATGTTTAAATATTACTAGATCCTATAAGTATAATTTGGATTAAGGTCAGACGTGGCGGTAGCGTTATTTATTGTAAACGCGACAAGTATGGGTTCGATTCCCAATAGAGAAACGGAATATTTAATATTTTCATTTTTTCGCTCTGAAGTGGAAACAAAATCGCGGCGTCGATTTCCACCACGCCATGACTTAACACGCAATGTCTCCAGAATTTGGCAAAAAATGGGAAACAGAGTGCCTTAAGCCACTAGCTTCCCAGATTCCCTCTGCCTACTCTGCTATGTCCCGGATACACCCCGGATACAGGAAAAAGAGTATAATTGCTTTACATAAAAATAACAATTTTATATGAGTCACAATTGTACTAAATCGTGCGTGTCAGCTACGTGTCGTACATTTAATAAGGCATGCAAGCGCTGCATACAAACAAACGATCACAGCCAGTTTCACGGACACGAGCATATAAAGCAGTGATCTTTATCAATGTCACGCTAAGGGAATTTAGAGAAAACACCCGAAATGAGATCGTCCAATTTAAATTCATAGAATTATTTCGCTCTCACATGCCCCGGTATAGAAAAGAAAAAAGTAAACAGGTGTACCTATGGGTACGTTACTAGTGTCGATGTTCGAGCGTTTTTTGTTCATCTTATTGGAATAAGTGAGTTTTAATATCGTGTGTTTTCGATTTGACTTTATCTTTATTTAAATGAGCACTTTTTATAATATGTTCTGTGTTTTTTTATACGCTTTTTTATACAATAATTATTTATTACAATAATACTTGTCCAATTCTATATCGCAGTAATAGTGACTTTTAGAAAAAACGATATATCTTATCTATTTCTTCGGAAATAATTATTTATTTATAATTCCGCCACTCGACACGCAATGCCTCAAAATTCGGCAGAAAGTTGGGAACGGAGTGTAATACTCAACAACCGTTGCTTAATTACATCTGCTTTTTAACCGACTTCTATAATGGAAGGAGATTATCAATTCGACTGTATATTTTCATGTTTGTTACCTCAGTACTTTTGACTGGGTGAATCGATTTTGATGATTTTTTTTATTTGAAAGCTAGTGCTTCTCATGTGGTCCCATTTTATTTTGGTCCATTTCTGATGATGGTATCTATGAGAAAATTATATAATTCTTAAATTTGCATTAGGTATGTGCGCGACAAATGGACGTATAACTCAATACCACGCCAACATCAACAAACAATCCTTCAAGGATAGTTTGGTTAGGTTCTGATTATGGGATCCGGTTGAACTTTGAAGTCGTTTTTTTTTTTATTAAAAATTATAATTATTTTGGCAAACATAAAAAAACAACAATAACAAACATACAAAAAATATAATTGAATTAATAAATAGATGTCCTTTAACTTCCTTGTCCTTTGACTTTTACTTTTGTAGGGTTCCCCACTCAAACGCTAAAAAGGGTCCCGACCCTATTACTAAGGCACCACTGTCTGTCTATCACCACTCTGTATCTTAGTAACCGTGATAGTGAGACAGTTGAAATTTTCACAGATGATGTATCATCTTTTACCACTATATCAACAAATATAAAAAAAAACAAAACAAAATCTATATATAACAGGGCTTCCATACTACAAATGTAATTTTGTTGTTGTTTTTATAGTTATAGGTACGGGACCTTTCGCGCACGAGTCAAATTCGCACTTGGCCAGTATTTTTATCATTACGTACGGAGGCTGACGAGCGAAGCGAAAAGAGCGAAGCGTACATATAAACATAAATTTTCAATTAATTTAGATTTATACTGACATCGAGTAGTTGTGCTACAGAGTATAAACACTTTTATTCTTCGCCTCCGCTACGTGACTATTCATATATGTTACGCTTTAATAACTATTAAGCAAAATTTCTGTCTGTACATATATCCGTAAACATCAGTACGTGTCTGTGACAAATGTCCATTTATCTCAATGCCTAATAAGCGTTGAATGTACATAATAAAATATATTTCGACATTCTATTATTATGTGACAAATCGTAATTCAATGGAATAAATCAAAATATTCCAATGGATTCTTTTGTAATAAAAGATACCGTTTTAAATTGATTTGTTTTATGAAATTTAATTTATTTGTGTGTATTCTTGTGTTTTTATTGTGTTTTGTTCTGTAAACTAAAATACCAAGATAATAACCAGTTTGTGTTTTAACCCTTTCTCTCCTTGTTCTAACCGTTTTTCTCTACATTTGAAATCAGTCGTGGCGCAGAGGCACAAAGTGTGACTGTAAAACCGACTGGTTGTGGGTTCAATCCTCAGTCGAGGAGATGAAGTATTTATTTAAATTTATATTTCCATTTCTTCGTTCTAGTGTCGAAGCAAAGCGCGGCGTTGAGTTCTGCCACTCAACACGCAATGCCTCCACAATCCGGCAGAAAGTGGGCAACGGAGTGACTTAACACTAGGTTTCTTCTGCCTACCCTGCTGTGTGCGGGATACAGCGTGAAATTAATTTAATTAAATTTTTTATATGCCATAAAAACGTAAAGAACACACACGAGTAATGTTCCAGTATATAGTTTTAGTTACTACAAAAGCCTTAAGTTATTACTAAAGTCTTAAAATAAACAAACATAATAAGATATCCATAAAATAATATTTAACAAGCCTCTCATACATATTACACAGTCAAATTATGAAATAGGCATTCTACGTGGGAACCTAAAGGGTACCTAAGTTATATCGCCAAATTAACAGGTAACTGTTGGCACTCATTAGGTAAATAGCGTTTACGACATTGCTTTTGAAATATTGTATCTATAGATTTATTTAGGACTATATCTACGCCATAGTATACTATATTATATATATGAAGCCTTCGTGGTGCAACGGTGCAAGCGAATAAGGGTAACGTGACGGTTGTGGGTTCCATTTCTCGAGGCTTTTACATAACCTATATTTCTTCCAGAGCAAAATACTGTTAAGCTTGTACAATGTCTATCTTAAATTCTAATACAATATGTTATTCTAGAGATCCTCTCGAATTTTTGCGATCACATAAAGCGTCATTTTTGTAGTGACCTCTGGTGACAGTTCTATTAACCTATTTTAATTATTTCAAAAACATCTTTTTATTAATAAACAAAGAGGTTGATTTACATTTTTATAATAAATTATTGCGAAATTAAAACTTATAAATATATAATATATTAAATATAAAAATTTGCTTCTGAATAATAATCAAATTCCTTACCAATTCGACACTTATAAGGGCCCCCCTCTTTTATAGAGCTTATAAAATATATTTTTTGGTTTACATTTGTACGTTCCTTAATATAAAAGTACAAATTATTTCTTAGCGACATTTTGCCCAAATCAAAATTTATCAATCTACATAATTATATTATCTTTTTTATCTATCTTAGAAAAAAAATCATTCAATTACCTATCCTAACATCCTATATACTTACTTCTTGTTTCAATTTATTTATAAATAATAATAATCAGAAGAGAATAGAACTCTGATTATACGATCAAAATAGGAAACAAGTGAAGCAAACGTATCCCTTCCATCAGCACGCTATTACACGCGACTATCATGTATCCGTCATACATATCTTTCAAATCTGGTTTCATTTGCTGGATATTTTAAACCTACATTGACAGATTTGCCTTCCTATTCCGCAAGCGTTTCACATTTCATTTGTTATATCAGAATGTGACCGATATGGGTGATAGTGATAAGCAATACACTTATTTTAAATGATACTTAAGTTAAGTGGGACTGTCATTTAATATTATCTTGTTGGGTAAGTGGGGAACGGAGTGTCTTAACACTAAGCTACGTCTGTCTACCCTGCCGTATGTGGGATATGGCGTGAAGCCGATTCTTGGGGAAGCGAGTGAGTTTACTTGCATTTTTTTAACATCACCTTGTATCACACACACAGTAAGGTAGGTAGAACTAACGTTGTGTTAAGACACTCGGTTCTCCATTTTCCTGGTGGCACTACGTGTTGAGTGGCGGAACTCAAAGGCGTGCTTTGCCTCAACACCAGAGCGGAGGAATAAAAACATTAAATATTTAATTTCCTCAATTCGGAATCGAACCCGCACACCAGAGCGGAGAAATAAAAATATTAAATATTTCATTTCCTCAACCCGCCCGATTCGAACCCGCAATCTATCGCATTTACAGTAACACTTTGTGTCCCTGCGCCACGGCTGGCCTAGACTTGCATTTTCAGGAAGGAAAAAAATTATTTCCAATACTTACTTATTCATGATATTTTGGTTAAAAGTTGGACTTTTTGGTTAAAAGTGTGTTTCGTTGTAATGCTACTCCTCCTAGACCGTTAAACCTACAGCTCTGAAATTTTGCAGGAACGTTGTGGACCACACGGTTATCCCAGTTTGGTGATAATTGTAATTGTAGTTTTTGAGTAAATGGTCAAAACGTGTTTCATAGATTTAAACTGTGAAACGTTTTGAACCTCACCTAACCCAGCGCCAAAACAGAAAAATGCGGACAAAAATGAAAATATCAAAAAATTAAAATATCTTAAAAGTTTCGGAAAATTTTGCGTAACATAGCTTCTCTCAGCTCCACCCGCCGTGCACAGCATGTGGAGGATCCTAGTATCCTTAAAGAGTTTTGTTGCTGAGTGAGAGTTGCTGACAGCCATATGCATAGAAGAGAAAAATGAAACTTGATAAAAAGGTTCCTGGAAGAGTATCAGAGCAAGTAAAATTGCGGTGTAGGCCGTCTTATGTTATAACTCATATCATATGTTTATATTTCATGAATCTTAAATACGACTTTAAATAAATTTGAAACAAATAAATTTTGAGGTCGTCGCGCAGCGGCACGAGGTGTGACTGTAAAACCGACTGGTTGTGGGTTCGATCCCCACTCGAGGAGATGAAATATTTACTTAAATTTATATTTCCATTTCTTCGCTCTGGTATCGAGGTTACGCGCGGCGTTGAGTTCTGCCACTCAACACGCAATGCCTCCAGAATTCGGCAGAAAGTGGGGAACGGAGTGTCTTAACACTAGGTTCCCTCTGCCTACCCTGCTGTCTGCGGGATACAGCGTGAAGCTAATTTAAATTTTTTTTTGAAACAAACTAAGAATTTGACTTGGAGTATTTCTTGTTATATTTAAAATATTTTACACATACTAACAATGAAATGGCAACAAAAATATATAGCTGGTTGGCTTTTATCCAATGCACTCGGAGATGTTGACCTAGAGTGATACATTTATAAACAGAATAATTTGGGCATTGCCTCTGATATGATAACAATGTTACATATTTTACCAATACTTGGTAATTTTTTAATCAAATCAGCTTCACGCTGTATCCCGCACACAGCAGGGTGGGAAGAGGGAACCTAGTGTTAAGACACTCCGTTTCACACGTTCCGCCAAGTTCTGGAGACATTGCGTGTTGAGTGGCGGAACTCAATGCTGCGCTTTGCCTCAAATTCGATATTATATGATTGTAATATTTTACAAACATATTACATCGAATAAAGAATAATGTGAACCTTTTTCTTTGTCAATTATTTTTCTCTTATTATCGGTAATTTTCTTGATAATAAGGAAGAACTAGCTTTCTACACTACATAATCATATTTTTTTAACTGCTTAGTACGTCAAGACTCATTTAACCTGACAACGTTACAGTTTTAATTGCATGAGAAGTTTAAAATGTGTATGATGTACGGTGATCGTTTGCACAAATATAAATACTCGTATAATATTACTGGTACGTGTGAGCCAAAATAAGTAAACATAAAGTCACTATTTTTTGTTCCCCACTTTCTACCGAATTCTAGAGGCTTTACGTGTTGAGTGGCAGGAATCAACGCCACGCTTGTCCTCGATACCAAAGCGAAGAAATAGAAATATAAATTTAAGTAAATATTTAATCTCCTCGAGTGGGGATCGAACCCACAACCAGTCGGTTTTACAGTCACATTTTGTGCCACTGCGCCACGACTGGCCTTTTCTTTACTATTGGCCTCGACTTTACCTATCTGAGAAATAAAAATTGAGTCAAAAAGAGAATTCATTATGAATTTTATCACTTGGGCAAATTCCAGTCGTGACGGAGGGGCACAAGTTTGTGACTCGATTGTGAAAAACGATATATTGAGGATTCGATTCCCACTCGAGGACATGAAATATTTTATATTTTCATTTCTTCGCTCTGGCGTCGAGGCAAAGCGCGGCGTTAAGTTCCGCTACTCAACATGCAATGCCTAAAGAATGCAGCAGGAAGCGGAGTATTAACACTAGGCTTCCCCTGCCGCTGCCGCTGCGCTGTAAAGCAAAAAAAAACATCCAGGCGTTCTGTGTTCCATGAGTAGCAGAGAACAAGATAAATTTAGAACAACTGTCCATGTTTTGATTTAACAAGTCTGTTCAAGACAATGTTGTACAGACAGTAAAAAATGTTACATAGCTTCCTGCATGCAAACCGGTCTAAGAGTGATTTGTGGGCCTCATCCTCGAAGTTATACCGACCCCATAATATATTTTTGATCGTGGTTTAATATTTCCTCCCAACCCCAATAGTCCATATGCTTATCGTCATTGGAATCGGGACCACGTGATCATTAATAAAAAAATACATTTTGTGAAATTTAAATAAAAAATACACGGTGTAAAGAACTACAAACAAATATTTATTTAATTGGAAAATTTACAATTTAAATAGATTTGAGGGGAAAAAACATTAGACTATTAATTGCGAGAAATGTCAAAATTTTGAATACTAGTATTAAAAAAGTAAGTAAAATCGATTTCGGATTCCATATTTGGTTCTGCTATTCGCATATGAATGTATATTTTCTAGAAACTATTTCTATTAAAAATACACCAAAAACATTCTATATAATATATTTTTACCCCATAATAATACGTAATATCGAGTGACTAATAGATAGTCGAATGATAATCGGAATGAATTAATATATTAATTACGTGAAATATATCATACGGCATTTGGCACGCACGGCTACAGGTGTCACGCCCCGTCGCGGGTCGGTATCGGGACTGTACACGCGTCGCGGCGTGACGATCGTAAACAATGGTGAAATATATCGATTTTATATTTATAATCACGTTAAATATTAATTAATTTCTTATTACATAATATAGAAAATAAATTTTGGGAAATGAAATATTAAAATCAACTCGACGTTGTATCCCACACACGGCAGGGTAGGCAGAGGGAACTTAGTGTTAAGACACTCCGTTCCCCATTTTCCGCATAATTCTGGAGACATTGCGTGTTGATTGGCGAAACTCAACGCCGTGTTTTTGCCTCGACATCTAAATCTAAGTAAATATTTCATTTCCTCGAGTGAGGATCGAACCCACAACCAGTCGTATCTACAGTCACACTTTGTGCCCCTACGCCCCGACACGTCTCATTTTTTACATTTATACAATACATTTTCATTATATTAATATCAAAAAAAAAATATAGAGGTCAAGAATATAGAACTGTCAATATTGCACAATGCACAATTGCACATACATGTTACACATGCACTTGCAGTTTTATTTAGTACAGATATATATACAAATTTAAATAAAATTTGATCTTATTTTAAGGTTCCGCACCTGAAAAGGTGAAAACGCAACGCTTATAGAATCACTTTGTTGTTAGTCTCTCCGTCTGTTTAAGAATATTTATCTCGAGATCACGTGGAGGTATAAAGTTGAAATTAATACCAAATATTCCAGTGTATAGTCTTTTAAAGCAAAGAAAAAATGGAGCTTTTAATTCTACGCAATTAAAAGATACAAGCATCGTTTTTGCTGTATTTTGTATAAAATTTGTCGCGTAGTTAAATCCATCGGGTATTTCTCATCGACTTACAATTATGAAATTTGGCACAAAATGAGAACGTATAATAGAAAAAAGAGAAAAATTCCAAAAGTGGACATTTATATGTATTTCATAGATAAAAATCAAATAAAATTATATTTGTTCATTTCACACAAAATGAGTGCATACGCCCGCAAGCATAAGTTTGTCAACATTTATAAGTTGTTCTTCTCGTTCACCTACAATCCTGTAATTATTACTAAACGACTCGCACTTGACCGGTTTTTATTTTGTACGTAAAAAATTAAGTAAGCTAGCAACACATTACTTTTCTGTTAATAAACGCCAAAAAGCTAGAACAAACAAACGATTATACAGAAACATTATATCAGATAACGTATTAAATAACTTTAGGTGCTTACGTCACTTATCATAACCGTGACGTTGGGTCGTTAATATGAAACAAAAGCTAACACAAACGTTTTATTGGGCAATAAATGTTTTTGGGTGTAACTGTAGTGTTTGTAGTTGAGTTTCGTGAAATATAATATTTAATTAAGTCATTTTAGGTAAAGAGAGCTATGTTTGTTGTTTGATAAATATACAGAAAGAAAAATCAGCTTCACACTGTATCGCGTACACAGCAGGGTAGGCAGAGGGAACCTAGTGTTAAAATGTTCGCCACTTTCTGCTGAATTCTGGAGGCATTGCGTGTTGAGTGGCAGAACTCAATGCCGCGCTTTGCCTCGAAACCAGAGCGAAGAAATGGAAATATAAATTTAAGTAAATATTTCATTTCCCCGAGTGATGATCGAACCCACAACCAGTCGGTTTTACAGTCACACTTTGTGCCGCTGCGCCACGACTGGCCTCATAAATATACAGTACCTACTACATAATATTATCTGGAGGTCGTCGTGGTGCAGGGGCACAAAAGGGTGGCGACAGGTTGTAGATTCAATTGCCACTCGGGGGAACGAAGTATTTAATATTTTCATTACCTCGCTTTTGTAATTAGTCAACGCGCGGCGTTGAGTTCCACCACTCAACACACAATGCTTCGGGAAAGGGCGAAAAATTAAGAAAGAAATATTATTACTATTATATCAAATTTGAAAAGTGAAAACTTATAGGTATTTATAAATAGTTTCTAAGATATATCATATAGTTGTATATATTAAAAATTAAATTAAATTAAATTAGCTTCACGCTGTATCCCGCACACAGCAGGGTAGGCAGAGGGAACCTAGTGTTAAGACACTCCGTTCCCCACTTTCTGCCGAATTCTGGAGGCATTGCGTGTTGAGTGGCAGAACTCAACGCCGCAAATGTATATATTATATAGCACATATACCTAATGACAAAATCAAATAGTTGCTAAAAAAGTACTATAAACATGAGGAAAACAAAATACACTTGCAAATATTGAAACTGAAGTGAAACGTGAAATCGCAGTTTTCACGGTCCACGACCGAGACATAATACTTTACTTAAATCTCGTTACTTTTGATATAAAAGAAGATAATAAGAAGCCTGCCTGGCTGATCACATAATTCTATAACTTAATTATGTTGTAATTATTTTTTATAATTATAGTAAAGAAAGATTGTGTTATTAAAGGTAATTAGTTATAATAATCCATATATTTATAGTAATATAATAAAGCGGAGGAGTTTGTTTGTTGTATTCAAAAATGTTAAATCAAAATAATTCAACACTCTGTTTACGGTCGCAAGCCTAGGTAGGCTCGAGTCCCGCAAGGGTCGCCCTTGTCGCTAATAACATCTTCTCAACCAGCACGTGCTTGAGCTCTCAGATTTATGAAAAATAATTGAATGTATAAAATGAAACTGTTGGTAAATGCAGCATACTAAAAGAATTCTAGGTAGTATGCGGGCGAAGCCGCGAGTGGGCCGCCAGTAATTTAAGAATATATTTCCACGTTAAACTATAAAACCATTGCAGTTGCGCGCCGGTCTAGCAGCACATAAGAGCCAATGGACTAACCACCAAGGATGGTGAAGACCTGCAAAACGAAGTACATTGGGTCGGAAGGCAGACCCTGGCAATAAAAACTGATACTAATATTATGTAGAAGTTAAATTTAAAATCTTTATAAAAAAAACAGCTTCACGCTGTATCCCGCACACTGCAGAGTAGGCAGAGGGAACCTAACTCCGTTCCCCACTTTCTGCCGAATTATGGAGGCATTGCGTGTTGAGTGGCAGAACTCAACGCCGCGCTTGTCCTCGACACCAGAGCGAAGAAATAAAAATATAAATTGAAGTAAATATTTCATCTCCTCGAGTGGGGATTATATAGTGGGGATCGAACCCATAACCAGTCGGTTTTACAGTCACACCTTGTGCCCCTGCGCCACGAAAGGCCTCAAAATCTTTTTAGGTATATGTATTCATATAATTCTTGCAGTTCATATTTGTATAGCAACCGTTGTCTGTAGTTTAAGCAAATGAAATAGGTCTAAGTCCATTAACACAGTTGTGTCAATAAGAGTTAAGAGTTATATACTAGACTAGTATATGCTATCTCTTACTTACTGAATTAATATCTTTGAGCTAATATTACGTTATCATATTTTTATTATTATAATTTTTTACACTACAACATTTTTCTTTTCTCTTTTCAACAAAAAAGTAAAAGGAATCGTAAAGTACTTAGTAATTTAGGTATTCTTTTTGAGCATTCTTTCAATATTATGAATTTTAAAATAAAAATAATAAAAAAAGAATGACGACAGAGCACACAATGCCAGTCAAAATTCGGCGGAAAGTTGAGAACGGAAGTGTCTTAATGATCCCAGGGTTCCCTTACCTACCCTATGTGCAGGAAGCTAAAAGAAGAAAAATAATGATCCGATTTAAATAACACATAAAATTATAAATAGATATACAGGACAAATCAACAAAAAAATCAGCTTTACGCTGAATCCCGCACATAGCAGGGTAGGCAGAGGAAACCTAGTGTTAAGACACTCCGTTCCACACTTTTCGCCGAGCTTGAGTGGCAGAACTGAACGCCGCCTTTTTACCTAGACACCAGAGCAAAGAAATTATAATATAAGTAAATAAATATTTAAATTCCTCAAGTGGGGATTGAACCCACAACCACTCGATTTTACAATCACACTTTAATGAACATAAAATTATAATAAAACAAATAAATGACTATACAACACTGGCGTTCGTTTTTAAATCAACCTATATATAGGAAGCGGAATAGATGCACCTCACGCGATGTTACGCACTCAGCTGGCTTCTTCGTTACGATACAGTAAATTGATTAATTATATGATTTACAAGTTTACAACCGTATTTCGCAATTTTTATATGTAGAATATTATAACATTATTAAGGAAGTTGTTATTTTACATTATATTTATAATTTGTCGCGGCTCATTACAATCTTTTTATTATAAGCAGTTTTCGATTTTAAGTTTTTAGGGTTCCGTTTCCTTTCTTTTTAAGGTAAAAAGAAAAAAGGGAACCCTAAAAATAAGACTTACTTACAATAAGACTTGCTTTTTTTGTCTATCTGTCAAGATTGTTTATCTCGAGATCGCTTGGAGGTATCAAGCTGATTTTTTTAAAATTTTTATATAATTAATTATAAATAATAATCAAGTCTTTTAAGTCAACGTAATCAAAAGATATGAGTTTTCGAGCACTTTAGTCCACTTTTTCCTCATTGTACATTGCGGTGACACAGCCCATCATCAGCCTTAACACTAAACACATTGTAATTCGATTGTTTCTTCAATCTTGATTTAATTGGAAATCTAAAAAAAAATAGAAATCTAAAATATTGGCCCCATCAAAATTATAAATTTAAAAATTTATTTTAATAGATGGAATAAGAGAACTACCCCTTATTTCATTTTACAAATAGGTGTCAACACTACTGCATATATTACTTATGCGTAACGCGTGCTTGTTTACTGTTTATATGTACATACTTGCCTGTTTGTATAAATTACGCCGGTCACTTTCTAGAATAATTCAAAATGTTTTATTAATTTATAAATGACATTAAGTTTAATTTCATTAATTTTGAATGATTTTTATGATGATGTAATCGAATGCACATCATTAATCATTTTTTTTATCAGCTTCACGCTGTATCACGAACACAGCAGGGTAGGCAGAGGGAGCCTAGTGTTAAGACACACCGTTCCCCACTTTCCACTGATTTCTGGAGGCATTGCGTGTTGAGTGGCGGAACTCAATGACGCCCTTTACCTCGACACAAGAGCGAAGAAATGCAACTATAAATGTAAATAAATATTTTATTTCCTTGAGTGGGAATCGAACCCACAACGCCAGTCGATTTACAGTCACATCTTGTGCCCCTGCCTCACTTAATCTTTCTAGACGATTAAAAAAAAAACATTAATAATAAAATTTACCTACTGTGTTTTAAAAAAATTGTTGTCGGATATAGAACCTCCTCATTTTTGAAAAAAAGAAGTCGATTGAAAAATAGTGTTGAGTATAACATGAAGATCAAAGAAATATCTTACCCAACTAGACCAGTAGTTGGGTAAGATATTTAATTTATCTTCCAAATAGCTGACTGGAGTAAGTGTTGGTCCCGGATTCCAGGAGGTGTGGGTTCGTATTGGGGGGATCTTATATTTTCCGCGACATGCCGGCGTGACGAGCAGTTTCACGGAATATTTCCTCTCCATGTGTCGCGGCCAGTGGGGGTCGAGGAGGAGCACCTTGACTTTTTAAGGAGTATTTCATATGAGGTATTCCAGTCCGATATAATCCATTCCGAAATCTTGGCGGAGTCCCCACTCGGGCAAGATTTCTTCACGTTAGAAAAAAGAGGTTAGATATATCATTCATATAAATTAAAAGGCACAGATTCTAAGTTTGTGAAGTGAAACAACTAAAAAAAGCCACAAAGTTGTTATAAATTGTTTTAGTCACTACGACTACTCAAAAGGCACATTCGGCCAAAAAAATCATTTTAATATTTTCCTTAATCATTTATATTGTATTTTTAATTTAATTGTTATCTTATTAGTAATTGTAATGAGAAATACTTTAATGCTTACATCTTTATAACAAAATAAAATAAATAAATAAATCAGCTTCACGCTGTATCCCGCACACAGCAGGGTAGGCAGAGGGAACCTAGTGTTAAGACACTCCGTTCCCCACTTTCTGCCGAATTCTGGAGGCATTGCGTGTTGAGTGGTAGAACTCAACGCCGCGCTTAACCTCGACACCAGAGCGAAGAAATGGAAATATAAATTTAAGTAAATATTTCATCTCCTCGAGTGGGGATCGAACCCACAACCAGTCGGTTTTACAGTCACACTTCGTGCCGCTGAGCCACGACTGGCCTTAAAAAAATCTTTATAACAGCTAATAATATTGACATTTTGACATTATTATCTGATCAGTGCTATATAAATGTGTCACATTCGGCATTCCAATACGCCTAGACTTCAACAGCCGGCCTCTCGGTCAAGGTTGCTCTTAAAGTTTATTAGAAGTATCTGCAGTCATCTCCTTCGTATCCAAGGCATATTACATATTTAATTTACATTATACACGCTGTATCCCGCACACAGCGGGGTAGGCAAAGGGAACCTAGTGTTAACACACTCCGCTTCCCATTTTTCATCAAATTCTAGACATTGCGTGTTGAGTGGCGGAACTCAACGCCGCGATTTTCCTCGACACCAGAGCGAAGAAAATGGAAATATTAAAGATCTCATTTCTCCGAGTGGGAATCAAATCGACAACCTGTTGCGTTTACAGTGAGACTTTGTGACCTTACGCCACGACTGGCCTCAAATGAATAAATTGTATACATATTTTTAGATACAGTACTTCTATTTTCATTGGAAACATTCATAAAATTGGTTTTACTTATGATCTAATAGCATCAAACGTCCGTGATCGTCAATCGTTTTTATATCTTTATTCCTGTTTGTTTATAAAAGAGTTCTAAATTAAGGTTTCCTAAAGAAACAGGTTAAAATAACGTTGATATAATATTTTCTGATGAGTTTATATTTACGTTTATCATATCTTAGCATAAGCTATAAAAACACTCTCTGACTATATATTAGTTGTATCGCCTTAAGTAAGGCGCAATGGTTGTGGGTTCGATCCCCACTTGAGGGAATAAAATGTTTATTTAAATTGATATTTTAATTTCTTCGCTCTGGTGTCGAGACCAAAAACATAATGCCGCCAGAATTCGGCGGACAATCGGGAACGGAGTGTCTTAACACTAAGTTCCCTCTGCCAACCTTGCTGTGTGCGGGTTACAGCGTGAAACTGATTTAATTTCATTTAAATATGTTATATATTAAATGTTAATAACATTCTTATATATGTATATGTTAGTGAGACTGGCAAAAGTGGCATAGCAGCTATATCAAAAAACAACCTCAAAATGAACTCGTTACCCACGCAAATGGGCGAACAAACAAAATCAATAAACCCGTTGAAAAACATGAAATATCGCTAAAACATTTTATTTCTAACACAGCCGTATTCTATTCTATTCAAGAGAAAACGTATGACATTAAAGGTATCTATTACTATTATTGTAGTGCACTCATACGTGTAATCACTGACTTTCCATTGAAAGAGTGGGACAATTTGCAGGCATAACGAACGGTTGACGTATCTAGTATCTACTGACATTACTTACGAACGGTTGACGTATCTAGTATCTACTGACATTACTTACAACTTGATTTTTCTACGTGAGCTCTTTTAATTCCTAGAAGCGAACGAGAATATGTATTGAGACATCATTATTGCGAAACTTTAAGTTTTATTTATATGATTAATATGTTTATTTTATATTGAAATGTATATTTTTTATTATTATTAACGTTTTTCATTTACTTCTCATAAAAGTGAAAATAAGTCAGCTTCACGCTGTATCCCATTTATAGCTGGGTAAGCAGAGAGAACCTAGTGTGTTAAGATATCCGTTCTCCACTTGCCGCTGAGTTTTGCCTTGGTGCCAGAGCGAAAAAACTTAAATTTTAATAAATAATCATTAATTTCCCCGAGTGGGGATCGAACCCACAACCACCAGTCCCCACCTACATCACGACGACCTCAACAAGTGAAAAACAATATTTATAAAAAAAATATTTCACAATTAAATAGAATATTCTATTGAATGTTCCACGATTATAGATAATAGAGAAGAAAAGATATTATCTTTTTTCTTTGTGCCATACATCACGGTTACTTAACCGGGATTGTGTCGTGGGATCGACCTACAAATCATTGTTCACTCAGTCTCTTAACAAGGATGTGAAAAAAGTTTTTATTCATTCAATCTTATGAATTAATTGGTAATGCACCTATAGAGTAGAATTAAATTGATAATAAGAAAGTTTCTAGTAGTAGGAATTCAATAGTAATAATATATTAATTGTTGTTGAGGTCAGTCGTGGCGCAGGGGTGTGACTATAACACGACGGTTGTGGGTTCAATTATTATTTATTAAAATTCTATTTTTGTGACTGTAAAATCGATTGGTTGTGGGTTCGATCCCCACTCGAGGAAATGGAATACTTATTTACATTTATATTTTCATTTCTTAGCTCTGGTTTCGAGGCAAAACGCGTTGAGTTCCGCCACTCAACACGCAATGCCTCCAGAACTCGGTGGAAAGTGGGAAACGGTGTGTCTTAACACTAGGTTCCCTCTGCCTACCCTACTGTGTGCGGCATACAACGTGAAGCTGATTTAATTTTTTTTATATATTAATTGTTCTGTATTGGTTTAAATTTTTTTGGGGTTTTAAAATGAATTAAGTGAACGCAATCAAAAATAATATGGCATAGCTTTGTTTGTAATGTAAATAAATACCTGGAACAGAAGAATAGCACCGCTCCCAGATTTCTGAAAACAGACAAAAAATAATATTATTATCACGTTGTAAGTTTAACACTAGTCTCCCAGGTTCCCTCTGCCTAACCTGTAATACAACACAAGGAGAAACAAAAATATATCTATTATTTAAAGTTTATAATAATAAGAAAACGTATATAAATATATATTTTTAATTCACTACATTGAAGTAGTAAAAGTTCCTATATTACAATCTTTAAGTAATCAAGAGAGTTGACAACATTACCAAACATAAAAAAAATTTATGAACTCCATAAACCAAGGGCATCATATTAAATTAGGTAATAATAATAAATATTAATAACTGATACTAAAACTTCAATAAATACTAATATATACAGGCATCAACCGCCATTAACAGGGTAGGGTGGAAACCGAATCGGTCATTAGAGCAAAAACGTCAAATCAAACAGAAAGTTGCTCAACTGACAGAGAGTTTCTCCTTAATTGACGAGGCCCGGAATATTATACTAAATTAAATAGTAAATTATAAATAAAAAAGGCTGTCATTAGCTTTTTATGATAACATTTATTGGAATGAAACTCAATCTATTAACTTTTTTAATTGCTGGTAACGTTAAAAGAGTCTTACTCTATTTTCTTTAACTAAAATTTACTTGAGGCCAGTCGTGGCGCAGCGGCACGAAGTGTGACTGTAAAACCGACTGGTTGGGGGTTTGATCCCCACTCGAGGAGATGAAATATTTACTTAAATTTATATTTCCATTTCTTCGCTCTGGTGTCGAGGTTGAGTTCTGCCACTCAACACGCAATGCCTCCAGAATTCGGCAAAAAGTGGGGAACGGGGTGTCTTAACACTAGGTTCCCTCTGCCTACTCTGCTGTGTGCGGGATACAGCGTGAAGCTGATTTAATTTTTTTTTAATTTATTTAAAATTTACTTTAAAAATGTACGATGCTTTTATAGACAAGTTTAAATATTAACATTTTCCTGTAACTGTTCAAAACCATACACTTTTCAGTTTCTAACAACAAGTTAGTGCAACTATGGGTACGTAACAAAGTAGCCTTGGCGATGCCCTACAGCATGTCTAGAACAGACAATCTATGAAGTATATTTGTAAATATAACCTAATGATTATATTAACAAAACAATATTAATATTTAAAAATTATTTTATAAAAAGTGCGGCGTTGAGTTCCGCCACTCAACACACAATGCCTCCATAACTCGCCGGAAAGTGGGGAACGGAGTGTCTTAACACTAGGTTCCCTCTGTGTACTACCCTGCTGTGTGCGGGATACAGCGTGAAGCTGATTTTTTTTGTGTATGTAATTTACATGCACATTGACATACATAATATTAATATTACAATATCGTTTTATAATAGTATGACTAAAGTTTTATTATACACATAATAACGTTATGATAAACAACTGTTTAAACTTATTATCCTCATATTTCTAAAATTAGTATGTAGGTATGGGTTCCATATGTTTAAATAAATGATAAATATAATATACAAGAGGTAATTGAATTAATTTCGTTCTTTCCTCTTAACTTAGAGACTCGAGGCCGTCGTAGTGCAGTGGCACAAGAGTGTGACTGTAAACGCGATGGTTGTGGGTTCAATCACCAATCGGTGGAATGAATTATTTATTATTTATAAATATTTTCACTTCTAGGCTCCGATAATAAGGCAAAGCGCGGCGGAGAAATCTGCCACTCAACTCTCAATGCCTCAAAAATTAGACCGCAAGAGGGAAACGGAGGGTATTAACACTACGAGTATATTTTCCCTGCCTACTCTGCTACATGCGGAACGCAGCGTGAAGCTGAACAAAATGTGACTTATTTAATTTTTTTTGGTTAATTTTAATAACTTTCTAGAACTGTATTAGTAAAACAAAGTTTGTAGGTTTTAAAACATATAATATATAAAAAAAAATCAGCTTCACGCTGTATCCCGCACACTGCAGGGTAGGCAGAGGGAACCTAGTCTTAAGACACTCCGTTCGACACTTTCTGCCGATATCTGGAGGCATTGCGTGTTGAGTGGCAGAACTCAACGCCGCGCTCGTCTTCAACACCACAGCGAAGAAAATGGAAATATAAATTTAAGTAAATATTTTATCTCCTCGAGTGGGGATCGAACCCACAACCAGTCGGTTTTACATTCACACTTTGTGCCACTGCGCCACGACTGGCCTCAAGTAAAATGTTTTGTATCTAAAATATTAAATTAGATACTTTTAACATTTTTTATCTAGTATTATAACATTTTTTTATCTATATTTTCTATAATGTAGCACAGAAATGTCATAAGCAATTTACATAGTGTTTACATCAGCTCTCAGTACCGGTTCGCACCCGCTTATTCAACAGCCAAGGTCGGAGACAGGTTTAAAAGACCCGCATTCGCCATAAAGTACAGCTTGAAACTTGTATTACAATAATATTTTACTTTTCATATTGAATATAAAAAAATGTATAAAAAATAAAATTGACCCCGCCGTGGCTCGACGGTACAAGGAAATGACTGTAAACGACATAAATGCGGGTTCGATTCCCACTGGGGAGAATAAATTATTATTTATTCATATTTTCATTCTTCGCTTTGGTAAAAAGGCAAAGCGCGGCGTTGAGTTAAGTCAATCAACACGCTATGCCTCAAAAATTAAGGGAAAAGTGGGGAGTGTCTTAACACTAAGTTTCATCTAGCCACCGCACAAAGATGCGGATACGGCGAGAAGCTTATAAGAAAAAGAAAAGAATAAGGAAAATTTCAGTTATATCTAAAAGCTAGTTTAATTTAATTATCAAATCATTTTGATACATAAAAATAGTCAAATTTAATAATAAAGGCAATAGACGTCGTTTTTTATACTTAGCCTAAAGCTATAGTTTAATTGGCATGGACTGTCATAATAAACAATCTAGAAAAAACCAGATATGTTACGTTAAATCAATTTAATTAATTTTAAATTAAATATTTTCCTTAAATAACAATTAATTTTTAAAATAACAACAACACTTATACAATAACATTCTAATATAGCTATCGTTAGAGTGGATTGAGCTGTGACGCAGTGGTACAAGCGTGCGAATGTGAATACGGCAGTTGTGACTTCGATTTCTCGGTGTAAGAGTGAAATATTTAATATCTTAATTTCTTTACTTAATAATAACGGGACAAAGCGCGCGTTACGCCTCTCGACAAGCAATGCCCTAAGATTACGGTGAAAAGTAAAAAACGGAAGTGTCTTAGAGGAAATGGGGTAATGGACTAGGTTCCCAGGTTCCCTCCGCCTACCATGCTATGAGCGGATTATAAAGTGTAAAAAAATATAAAATATCTGGATCTAGATTTAATTAATTTAAACTACACGATATTGATGAGGCCAGTCGTGACGCTAGGGCACAAAGTGTGACTGTAAATTCGACTGGTTGTGGGTTCGAGCCCCACTCGAAGAAATAAAATATTTATTTACATTTATATTTTCATTTCTTCGCTCTGGTGTGGCGGAACTCAACTCCGCAATTTGCCAAAACATCAGAGAAAAGAAATGAAAATATAAGTGTAAATAAATATTTTATCTCCTCGAGTGGGATCGAACTCACACCCAGTCGATTTTGTGCCCCTGCGCCACGACTGGCTTCACTTTTATATAATGAATTTAAAATATAAATATAATACTAAAATATGCCATTATATATTAGGTATTTTAGTCATGTATATACATATGTGTAATATTTATAATCTATATCAAATATCGAGTAAAAGTAATTGAGATATATTTAGAAATATTTCTTATTAAGAATATAAATGTGTGACCGTTTTGCTCTTGTATTATAAATTTGAACTTGTAAATGAAGCTTTCAGTTGAAACGAAGCGTAGTTTGATGTATTGTTTATTTGTGTTGTATTGTAACTAACTAATTGAAAATTGTATTCTTTATAATAAAAAAAAATCAGCTTCACGTTGTATCTCTGTGGGGAACGGAGTATCTTAACATTAGGTTCCCTCTGCCTACCCTGCTGTGTGCGGGATACAGCGTGAAGCTGATTTATTTCTTTGATATGGTAACAAAGAAAAGTGTTTAAACTGTAAAAAAATCCTCGAACATTTTATATTTAAATAGGTTCCCTCCGCCTATACAGCTATGCGGGTTACAGCGTGAAGCTATATGTATACTACAAACATATTTTATAAATAAGATAACGACAAAAAAAAGAATAAAAAATAACGTTACAACACATACACTCAATATGCTAAAATCTTTGTGACAATTGCTCAACCAGGAAGATTAAAACCTGATTGAGTTGTGCCCTAAGTATTGGTAAATTTAAATATCAACTTCACAAGACGTAGAATGTTTGGCATTTTGTAAATATCCTAATATACTGCTATATGATATAGAGGCCAGTCGAGGCGCAGGAGTACAAGCGTGCGTCTGAAAACGCGACAGGATATGTATTCGATTCCCATTCGAAGAAGTTAAAAATTTCATATTTTCATTTCGTCGCTTTGATAACGAGGCAAAGAGCAGCGTTGAGTTCCGTCACTCAACACGCAATTTCTTTAGAATTCGGCGGAAAGTGGGGAATGGAAATGTCTAAATACTAGGTTCCCAGGTTCCCTGTGCCTACTCTGCTATATGTAGAAATACAAAACAAACTATATGAGTCAAAGTATGTGTAGAATTAAATCAGCTTCACGCTGTATCCCGCACACAGCAAGGTAGGCAGAGGGAACCTAGTGTTAAGACACTCTGTTCCCCACTTTCTGCCGAATTCTGGAGGCATTGAGTGGCAGAACTCAACGCCGCGCTTAGCCTCGACACCAGAGCGAAGAAATGGAAATATAAATTTAAGTAAATATTTCATCTCCTCGAGTGGGGATCGAACCCACAACCAGTCGGTTTTACAGTCACACTTCGTGCCGCTGCACCACGACTGGCCTTTAGTAGTGTAGAGTCATTAAAATATAGGCTAATATAATAAAGCTCGTAAACACAGGTATGTTTCTCAACATGTGATTACAATCTGCATTAAAGTATTGGTCGAGAGTTCATATAAATGTTGTAACTAAATCGTAAGCTGCTAATTTATATTTTCGTAAATACCATATAAGTAATAAAAATTTTACGCAAATATGATTTTATGTCTCGATAGGTATCTACTAACTACTGTATGAATTAAAATTATGGAGAAGAGAATGTTTAAGTTGAAATTCTGAATTTATATAAAATACCTCCTGGTTCGTAAACTCTAAGCTGAGTGAAGTGTTTCTCTTTTCTCATGCTATTCATACGAAAAGTGATTATACAAAACTTATTTACGATCCCATATTCAGAAAGTCAGGCATTTCAAATAAAAAAAATAACAACATAGTTTAGGTAAAGCCTCTTAAATGTTATAAGCCAAAAAAAAATATAGTCAATGCCACTAGGTTTCCTATCAAATAACTATAGAGTTTTATACTTTTAACTCGTAGAGTACCCAAGAGGGAAGCACGGTATTTTTAAAAATTTGCATTTACATAGACAAGTTCAATGATTCGTCAAATAATTACAATATATTTTTAATCTAGCCCCAGTTTCATCTGTATAAACTGATCGATCTCACAAATTTTGATAATCAAAAATACCTATATTAAAACCCCGAAATTTCAAAATTTATTGTAGTCATAGATAACGTACATTAATACGATTTGAATAGTTACACTATCTAAATAATCGGGACAACCAAACAAATATCTTATAAGATAATTTAAAACAAGAAACCGTTTTTACCTGTACAACAACACCATCAAAAACTGTATATAACGCATCACTAAAAACAAACACTGCACTAAAACAGAATGTCACCGAATCACATAATAAAAAAACTGATAATTCACATACATTTCCTCATAAGAATATTGGAAACCATTGAGAAGTTGTGTAAAATGAGCCGCGCGCGAGTTGTTTTGAAGATCTTGTTGTAAAGAAAGATCGGGCGCCCACGCAAGCGCGAGGCGCGAGCTATTACGAGAACGAATGTCGCCGGCAACCAAGGTTGCCTGGAAAAATTGCATGTGACCATATAGCAAAACAAACTGAATGTTTAATAAATATTAAATATATATATAAACAAAAAGGAAAAAAAGCAGAACTTGTAAGTAGTTCAGATGTTGTTTATGATGTATTTTTAGTGTATTCTACGATATTTACAGCTTCTTAAAATCTACATGGCCATAATATTTATATCTAAACCAGTCAAAAAATTGGATTTTAATTGCTTTTTTTTCATTTTTCCCCAAACAAACGTTTATATATGATCTGTCTCTTCATAACATAGCAAATAATCATTAGATGACGTCACTTGTTAGCAATAATAATTTATATTAAAATAATATTTATGCTTTTTATAAACTACTAATAGCGAAAGATTTAAACAATGTTTAAGTGATTTTTTAATAACAATTACGAATATCACTTTGAAACGGAAGCAAATGTATTGGGAACGTTTCCCAAAGTTGCTATAAAAATATTTTAAACAAACTATGAGATCTTTAAAGACTCACAAGTTTTATATATTTCTTTAATCCTAAACGAATTACATCCTTATTGTAATTTCAATTGTATAACA